>VTPC01087673.1:25332-41416 GCA_011009095.1 Ignelater luminosus | reverse complement strand
ACCTTCTGTAAACCATTGATCTGTCACGTTTCACTCTTTTTCTTCTAAAGAGCCTTTTAGATGAGCCTGGTGTTGGTACCATTGGTCCATAGTCTTCGTTATCAGATTGTGGTGGAGTACTTGCTTCTGAAAACTGCGTAACAAGTTTTTTATCTTTTAATCTCTTTCTGTAATTTGCACTTGCTTTGACCCAATTTCTTCTTTCAGCTTTCTTTTCTTTACTTAAACATTGATCAATAGTCTTAATAATTTAGCTTGATTCTTTCGTTTATATCTTTCAATGTCCTTTCTTCGTTTTTCGTCGAGTTCTTGTGCCGACATTTTTTCTCGAGTCTTTCTAATTCTATCTCTGTTTTGTGCTTTTTTGCGTTCAGCTGATGTACTGATATTATTGTTTTGGTTTTTATCTTTATTTGCGGGTGCTTACTTCAATCTAATCCGAATTTGGCAACGATCTCTCGTAGGTGTATCGGCATATTGTGCGTTTTCTCCTTTTGAAATATTCGATGTAAGATCATCTTTACACTTCTTCTTTCTCCGTTATTCCCTGGCAAAGTCAAAAAAATAAAAGTTACATTTAAGTGGCTTGATCATTTCGGTAATGCTAAGCGTTACCGGAATGACCATTGCCGAAAACCACCTTTTCATGCTAACTCATTTGGACAAATATTTGAGGTTATGTCCGTTACTATCAAACGTATGGCATGCAACAACTGTTTTAGACAATTATTTATATTGCCCTAAAAATATGCGTATTACCGATATGATATCCAATTAAAGTACGTTTGCTTTTTCTAATATGTTTCCAAAAATACTTAAAAATGCTTTAAAATCAATTAAAACTTACCTTCGATTTATGACTGTGTTGCCGCCGGAAAACACTCTGACTAAGTATTTGAAAAGATATGGGGAGTATTATTTAAAAATTACCGAAATGACGTTTCATTTCGGAGACAAGCACAAATAATTGAATGGAAAGTTTTTGTAACATTCTACAGTTTTCTTAGGACTTGCTTTAAAAAATTAAATCTTTTAATAACCTAGTCCCAAATTTATAAAACCTAGAAATTATTTAAAGTATCTGAAACAAACCGATACAATTTGGGTATTGTAGATAGGGACAATTACCGAAATGACGAATTTCATAGTTTCGCACTTAATTGTACAAATTTTTTGTCTTTTCTTTTAATATTAAGCAATAAACAAAATTTTCAGTGGTACACTAAGTCTAAATTATCAAATAAAGCATGTTTCAAGCAGACTGGATTCTAGTACAATAATTCTACAATTCAGGGACTCAAATTCGCCCGTTATAAGATTTTTGACCATAACGTGTCCGACGTATGCCATCTTTCTCTCTTTTACCGGTTCTTTCATCATTGATTACGTAGTGTATCCAGGGTAATCTTAGCATACAGCGATAACACTACATCCCAGAAGCTTGCAGTCGTCGGCTAAAGGTGTCAGCCTCCGCATCATACAAAAAAACGTAGAACACGTAACATTTGAGAACTCGAAGTCGGATATTTGGGTTCAAATTTATACTGGATAATATCTTCCTAAGGTGGTTGAATGCTACTCTTGCTTTTTCACTTCTGCACCTTATCTTATATGAGTGATTCCAGGTGTCTATGATGTTACACCCCAAGTATGTTATTTTGTGTTTTCTCTTCAGACTATCATTGCCTGCCTTGAACTATGTGTTGATAACTTGATTTGTACTTCTGATCATAAAATGTGTCTTCTTGCTGCTAAGTGTCATTCCACAGTTCTTACTAACGTTAACAATTCGATCTGTAAGTCTTTGCAACCCCTCAGCAGTATCAGCAATAAATACGGTGTCGTCAGCATATCTCAGGTTATTTATTACCTCACCGCTGATGGTTATTCCGTCTTCTGTTCTAGAGCCTCTTGAAATAGTTGTTCTGAATACGCGTTGAACAGCAGAGGAGAGAGTATGCCACCCTGTCTTACTCCTTTTTGTACTGGAAATTTCTCGAGCAACTGATTTTCCACGCGAACTATTGCTCGCTGTTTTATCTAGAGATAAGATATTTTTATACCTCTGTCGTCAATATTTGAATTTCGTAAAGTTTTGATCAGCTTTTTGTGTAGTACTCTGTCAAAGGCCTTTGCAAAGTCTATAAAACAGGCATAGACATCAGCGTTGGCATCTCTCGCTTTTTGTTGCTTCTCTCGCACCAAGACCGTTGCGAAAGCTAAACTGCGTATCAGCAATGCCCTCTTCAACCTTGCTATACATGCTTGCATGAATTATGTTCAGGAAGATTTTCAACGCGTGGCTCATTAGGGTGATAACTCTGTGCGCTGCACATTTCTTGGCGTTTGGATTTTTTGGTAACAGAATAAACAAAAATAGGTACCAATCTTTGGGTAGCTTGCCTGTTTCATATATTCGATTAAAAAGTCGTGTTACAATTTCAGTTTGTTCGTATTTCAATCGTTTCAGAACTTCAGAGTGTATTTCATGTAATTCAGGTAATTTATTATTTTTCAAGCGATTTGTTGCAGATATTACTTCTTCTGTTGTTATATCTGGTCCACTTTCAGCTTGTTCGTCTATTTCTACCTGGTAGTTTTCTTCCTCACCGAAGAATTCTTCCATATATTCCTTCAAACTATTTAACTATTTTTCTATCGTGTCGAATAATATATTGTCGTGTTTGTTAAATATTGTACCGGGCTGTATTGTTTTATATATCCCTGCCGTTTCTTTTATTTTTTTGATGAAGATTGAATATGTCGTGTTTTTTTTTCTCTAAGATTTTGATTTCTACACATTTTCTGCTAGTCAGTTTTCTTTGGCTATTTGTATTTCTTTGAGAACTTGCTTGTGGAATTTTTTATTTGTCTCTGTTCTCATATTTTCTTCTTTGTACCATGAGTTTAGAAATCTACTCTGTCATCCCATGTTTTCTCACTTCTCTTTCTTGCTTGAGGTTATTTCTTGTTGCTGTTACGAAAGTATTTTTCATTTCATTCCACATTGCATCAATATCATAGTTTTGTTGCGAAATTTCCTTAAGTTTTATAAAGTGTTCAATTTCTTGTTCTGTGTATTCTGATGTGTGGACATATACTTGTATGATGTTCAAATTGGTCGGCTGTGCACCGATTTTCAATAATACTACTCTCTGTGAGATCGAGATAAAACCAAAAAAGGCACCAGCTGTTTCTGTATTTTGTTGTAATATCGCTCGAATAGTATATATAGTGTTTATCGGATACGATTCTTCCATTATTAGGCCATCTGGGGTCACTGCAGCTTAATATGTCTGTATGAAGCCCTTCCATTTCCTCTATGATGTTGACTGTCTTTTCTGATTGGTACCTACTTTGTACATTCCATGTGCCAATTCTTCTTTTTGTTTTACTCAATATTTTATTTTCCCGGATGATTCGGCACACCCTCTCTCCACTGAAGGAGAGCCCGGAACTGACAACCATTTTTAACTTTGTACTGGCCACAATGATTCAACTAGGGAGTAAATGCGGTGGTTTCCCCTTGCCTTCCGCATCGCAGTAATCTGACCACACTGCTGATACAATTCTGCTCAGAAGTATCTAATATTAATCCTTGCTGACGTCATTGATCCGGCCTATAAATAGGGACGTATCTGATAGACTTTTCAAAGACGCTGTGCATTGAATCGCCCTCTGTTTGTGTACGTCCACGTTCCATAAAAGAGTGGCGTATTTGTTATTTTATCTTTTTGGGCACGGTACTTGTACAGGGAAAACAGATATTTATTCCAGTTTTGACCTGAAAAGTTATCGGAATAGAATGAGAATTCTGTCGTGCCTTTTTGCACCTATTCATTTACAAAAAGGATAAGGCAACTTCCAATTTCCGAAAATTTTCTCTTGACCAACCCTTCATGCCACATATAACAAACTCCATTATTATTTCCTAGATTGTACTGGAACTGGAAGGGCTTTTTGGAGATCAAATGGTGCTGCCAAGAAATGTGACTTTGCACCAGCTCATTTCTTATTCGATTCTTTTGCCATCCTAGCTTTTGATCTGTAACTGATTAATCTTCTTCAAGCTTTAATTTTTCTTTAGTTGACGACTTTTGATAAGTTTCGCAAATATCTTTTTTTGGTTTAAAGAATGAAATGTTAATTTCTTTTGTAAAGATGCTGCGATACATACTTTCTGTGGCAATCACTTTAATGCCATTATCTTCGCAATATTCTTTGTACAAGCAGCACATTTTTGCTATGTTGAGTGTTGGTAGCAAATAAAGTGATGACGTGTTTGCCCTACAATAATGGCTTTCTACAAAATCGAAAGAATTTAATGGTCTCTAACACTTTGCTTCACAGCTTCATCAATTTGAGAGTTTTTGCAAACTTTTCCTGTCTTGTCTTCGCTTACTACACCAGAAAACTCTATTTTTTTTACAACGGTCTTAACAACTTGAGCATTTATACATAATGTGTTTAAGAAGAAAGCCTTACAGACTTTAATTTTTTATTGTTTGTAGTTAGATGATAAAAATTAAAATATGTGCGTCTGCTCGTCTCCTGTTCAGCTGCATTGCGTTTTCTCATTCTCATTTTTTCTTTATGTTCTGGTTTTTATAGAATTTCGTTTTTGCTTTTTATTTTCCTTATCCTCGTTTATTTTCTGGATTCAGATTCACCTTGATAATCAGGATCGTTAAGATCATCATCTGTTTCATATGGGTCGGTTTCGGATGATACGTCTTGATTTTCATTTTCTTTACTGCCGAACAAAAAATTTCTGAAGGCAGCAGTAGGTGCAGTGTCAAGGTTAGGATTAAATCCTACTTTTATTACTGGACAAAATTTAAAAAAAAAATCAATGAAATGGTAGTATCAGCTACAAAAATGTACGCACTTTGAGCCTATACTTGCCGCGTCGAACAGGGGGAAAATTTTCTTAAATTAACAAGTTATGACCAACAATATCACAAAAATTGCGCATGGCTACCTTCTCTCTCTGTTGGCCCATTAAATACAACTGAGCATTTCGATCTGTAACAAGTGAGAATGTACGAGTTATACTCTCCTCCAACCTCTTGATAAGTAACGGATTGTAGCGGCCATGCAAATGTATTTTTCATCAAGTACAAAATTGGTGCTTCATTGCAGAAAGAGCCATCACAATTATTGTTTTTCGCAGTCCGCATTTGTATATTTCATATCGTTTAATCTTCTAATGGATTCAGTACCCTTTTTCACTGTTTTGTCATAGTTAATACAAGAAGTATCACCATTCAGGCCAGTCGACATACACTAGATTTGTTGAGAGTCTAGCAGCAAAACAATTACGATCTTTTAACCACCTATACAAACAATAGAGATAGATATTTATATGCATATCCTATAAGAGCAAATTTACTGATCCAATAAGGTATAAATAAAACCTTAAAATCCCTCAACGATATGCCTTTTTCCACAGAAAGTAATTTATGTGTCATAGATCGCTGTTTCTACAGCTCCCCAAATGTCATTCACATCAGTTTTCTTTTAATTACAAAACCTGCAGATTTGTTATTCATTTCTTTTGTGCCTGAACGAAAATTAGAAAAAGGTTAACTTTTCTTTCTTCTGTATATATATAATTTTTTATATCTACTAATTTTGGCAATGTCTATGGTTATTTGAAAATGTTTTAGCTAACAACAGCGACGACGTCATGATGTTTTGCCAAGGCACTGCCGGTCGAATCAAAAACACTCTAGGTCTCAAATATTTGTAACCTTTTTGTGTTCGTTGTGTTGCTGTAGATGAGATACGTGTTTATTATTTTGATCTTGAAACTAAATAGGAGGAATATACTAATTGATAAGAAGAACAACATTTGAAAAGTTTTTTATTCTTCCATACACTTTGATTTAATTTGCTACGGATTACTTAACTTTGAGATTACTTATTATTTTATACACCAAACCTCACCGTAGACAAAATATGAAAACACTAGAAATTAGTGTGCAAGATTGTATTTGATGTTCTAGCTCCTACACTTCTGGCTTTAAAGTTTCCAATTAACTAGCTCACTTATCAAATTTTTTCACTTATTCTCATAATAGAATGAATTTTGCACAGAAGGATATAAATATCGTGATGCAGTAAGAATGACTACTGGAATGTTTCTTTACAAACAAAACATTGCGATATTTGTGGACTAAATTTATAAAGTGTTTGGGGAAAGATTTAACATCAGACGTAACGTTGTAACTGCATCAAATGGGAAACTTGTTAAGAAAATAATATTGTAAGCAAAGTGGAGATTTTAAAAGAAATTGATTTTCAGTGTTAGCAAAAACTCTAACTCTATCAGGGTTATCGATTCTAATAGTTCCCCGTATTTCTCTAAGTTATTCGGTTTTGTGTAGTGTCCAATAGTAAGTAGACCTCAACTGTGGTTCTGTCGTGATTCCCAAAAGTCCTGCCGCCCCATTCACCTTGTGTTGAGAGTAGCTTAGCATGCTATTCTCCTTGCGGTCCAAAAGATATCCACATCTCGGAGAAAAGAGTGGATTATTTTTTTAATCTATCGTCCACTACCAAGCACCATCTCCATAGTGCGTACTTGAGAAGGTATGGTCTTGCGATAGATCATCTGTATTCGCTATTATAACCGACATCCATTACAATGGTTATCAAGGCAACCTGTACAATCAGTCCCGATAGGTATTGTTCCTGTCGTCAGTTCCTTACTACGCCAACGCCCAACATCTTAATTGGCACCCGATATTGCCACAAGTCGTTTCTACTATCAGAAGACCACGCAAGCGCCCTTCATTCACATTGCTGAACACGATACATCATAGCGTACTTTAACAGCACTGAAACTCCTACGTCGCTGTTCTGCAGCAAAGACGACTACTTGTTGCAGTCATCACCAACAACAACAAGACAGGAATAAAGTTAAGTTGGAAAACACTACTAAACCTCGTTTTAAAAAACAGGAAATAATATAAATACACAGTTAAGAACAAAACTTGTAATTCATAATCGTTATCCTTATGAGAAAAAATAATTCACAAATGGAGCAGGAAAAAACGTACTAGCTTGTAGGCAAAGTGTCCTTTATCACTATAGGCCTATTTTGAATACTTTGTACAAGGATTATCTGGAACAAGGTAAACTTTGCTTTGAATCCATAAATATCCATTCAGACTGACATAGATAACTCTAATGTAAAATTTTTTCAAGATACTCATTTAACAGTTTGCAGGGCGATGACAAAAATGGTTACGCATCCAGCAAATTATTTCTTAATACAAGCTTGCGCATCGTCTGAGACACAGCAAAAGCAACAATAGGCAGAAATTATGTTTAAAGTCATCTAATCATGTCCATAGTCTTTTTATTTTTAATACAAAGGCCATTTGAGTGAACAGTTGCGTTGTCGAGCAAACGTTTACCAAATTTAGGCCCAATCTCTCAATTGTTAATTAAATTTAACCAGAGGATTATTGATATGGATACAAATTGTAGATGTGGCTGACAACAATTGTATCCATTGCAATAATCCTCTAGTTAAACTTAATGATTGAGAAGCTGAGCATTAGTCGACTTTAACATAGTGATTACTGATTAGATTGGGAAAGCTGAACCACTAGAAAGCACGAAGACAACGGGACTGGTGGAAAACCAGCAATTGCTAAGTCTTTTTCCCCTAATAAAGGGTTTTCCAATAAGAGGTGTTATTTTGATATTCAAAGAAAAGTGCCATTTTTTAATATAAATGATCGGATGTTTATTTCATTATAAAGAGGAAGGTATGCCGTTAATAGAGGAAAATAACATTTTCATGAAATTTTCCATAACCAAATCGCAAAGTGGCTGCCCTATGTCCTCGATAGCCTCACGAATTCCATCTTTGAGGTCTTGAATCGACGCTGGGCTGTTGGCGTAGACCTTCTCTTTCACGTGGCCCCAAAGAAAGAAGTCGCAAGGTGTTAAATCACAAGATCTCGGTGGCCAATTGTGATCACCTCTTCGAGAGATAACACGATCCGGAAACTTTTTCCGTAAAAGATCAATGGTTTCGTTGCTTGTGTGGCACGTAGCGCCGTCTTGTTGAAAGTAAACGTTGTCCAGATCAATACCATCCAATTCCGGCCATAAAAAATCGTTAATCATCTCTCGATAGCGCAATCCAGTCACCGTAACTGTTGCTCCAGCCTCATTTTCGAAAAAGTAAGGTCCAATGACTCCGCCGGACCATAAACCGCACCAAACAGTCACACGTTGAGGATAGAGAGACTTTTCAACAATAACTCTTGGATTTTCTGAGCCCCAGATCCGACAATTTTGCTTGTTGACGAAGCCACCGAGGTGGAAATGGGCCTCATCACTCAAGATGATTTTTCGATGGAATTCTGGATCATTTTCATGCATTTCAACGACCCAATCAGCAAAGACACGACGTTGTTGATGATCGGCCGGCTTGAGTTCTTGTGTTAACTGCACTTTATAAGCCTTAAGACCCAAATCTTTATGCAAAATACGGTGTAATGACGTTTGTGGAATGGCTAATTCCAAAGAACGACGAGGAATGGACAAACCTGGGTTTTCTTTAACACTTTCGGCTACAACAGCAATATTCTCGGCTGTTCTTGAGCGACGTGCACGGGTTTTATTCTTCACATCACTAACTTGTCCCAAGAGCTCGAATGTTTTCACCAATTTCTGTATTGCGGTCCGACAAGGTGCTTCACGGTGACCCAAAAATGTTCGAGTTTTACGAACCGTCTCTGCCAAATTTTCACCATTTTCATAGTGAATTTTAATAATTTCAATGTGTTGTTGAAGCGTGTATCGTTCCATATTTATTAATGGCGTAGTTTCTACTTGTCAAATGTCAAAAAATGATAGCTTCAAAAGTGACATCTACCGAAATAGCGGGCTATTCAAAATAACACCTCTTATTGGAAAACCCTTTATAACCTTCTAGCATGATTTTGGTTAAAATAAAATTAATTTGTGTGCTTGATTTCATCAAACTAGATACACACAAATAAATTTCAGTTTGAACAAGGATACCGATTATACCTTTGGTTATTATTATCTGCAGATCAGTCAAAATGTAAATTACAAGAAAGTAAATATTTTATCAATATTACAATTTATCAATCAGCTAATTAGTTTTGTAAATATTTTCCAATTTAGTGATGTGAACAGTTCTGTATCTAGGATGGATAAGGCTGTGCTGTTTGATTTACAATAGTTCTAATTGCGTGTCCCGTGGTCTTAGGTTAAGAAGATTTATATTTTTATTTCAACAGGATTCGTTTTAAAAATTGAGATAAATTTCAAGTACATGTCGAGCATTTCTTTTAAAGTTGTGATTCCATCAACCTAAATTGTTGCAATAAGGACAGCAACATTTTATATTGCAGAATGATTATAGGAAAAACACCCTTTAAAAAATCAACGCAACAAATATGAAACATTAATATTGAAACTGATTAATTGACTGGCAGCAATTCAAAATTATGTTTACAAGACCGATACTGCAATTTAATTAGACATAACCTGATTTAATTAATGGTCAGTCCAATACCAAGCAGTATTTGTGTTATAAATATATGATTTTGTTGAAAGGTGGGGATTTCCTGCAATTATTATCATAATCCTTTTTCAAGTTCATTAAAAATTCTTGCCGTCTTCAATAACGTGAGTTTATAATTTTGTTGAAACCAGCTCAGTGTAGATATTCCAAAGGAACCCAGTATGAAGTCTTAAATATTCTTATTTATTAGGCAGTGATACAATAATAAGCATGTTCTGTAGTCGTTAATTTTAATATATTTATCAACAGGTTTGGATAACTGTAAACAAGTTTACTATATTTTCATATCAGTAATAATGGATTATTGAAATAAATAAATCAAGAAAAGGATCTACGATAGAAAAAAAGCAGATAATTGCTAACGCAAGAATTTGTCCTTGACATTTTATTCCCATTTTTATTTTGCAAATTCTTTTTGATGATTTTTCATTGTATATTGTTAAAAAGTTTTTGAAAACTAGCAAATCAAGATAAATTATATTAAAATGTTTACTGTAGTTTTATAATTAGCTAAAATAAGAAAGTATTTGGTGGTCTAATCTGATAGAGATAAGAGATAAGTGTCATCTAAGACCATTATTTATAAGTTGACAGCAAAAAGAGTTGATAATTGGACAAATTCCCATAAGAATTCTCACAATAGATACTTATTGGCGCTTGATTATCATAAAAACACTTTATGCATACTAAAATATCTCTGAACATCACACAAGCGTATATGCATGCGGAAGTATTACGAAACAAGAAGATGTTGCTCACAAAGAATACCAATAAGTAGTCTTCTTCATTGTCGGTATATTAGAAGAAAAATATAATAAATAAATCTCGATTCAAGTCTTTGCTCCAAGATTCTATTATTTTTCATTTCCTTTGTTCTATTTGGGATTTCCGCTTTCTAAAATGAAGCGTTTAAAAGCGAAAAAATCTAGGTGGTTCTCGTTTTTGCTTCTTTGAAAATATTCACAGAATCATTCTTCATGACTTTAGAAATCATTTTTATTTTAATTCAATCAAGATTTGAGTATGTAGAAGTCGGTTTATTAATCTTAAAGAGAATGCTTATGTTGGGGTTTAATTTTTTACTTATTATCTTGATTAACTTGTTCTACTTGTCATTTCTAATTTCCCGTTTTTGTTCTTATATAAAGGAGAACTTTTGGTTTTGTAATTTTATATTTTATTACTTTTATCACATTTTAATATTCAAGCCGCGGTTGTACGTACGTATACTTATTTCTAGGTGTATTTATAAAGTAATACTGTAGATTGTATGCAAATTTGCAGATGATAATTATGGAGTAGCTACATTGATTTTTGTTTTTCTGTTTTTTTAATGACTCTCTGGTAATTATTTAACTAACATTAGAGATAACGTATTTGATATTGTCGTTTCCTAAGTTTCTTCTCACTTTGAAAGTTCCGTTTATGTTGAACTAGATATTATTTTTTATTTCGCTCAAGATTTTGTAGAATAAAATATTAGATACCTTATTACACTTACTAGTTTTGAAGCAGGATGTTTACACACCTTTGTTTGCACATCCTCAATATATTTCTAACAAGTTTTAAAGCGGGCAACGTCGTCAAAGTGTGGATACTTTTGATACAACATTTGGTACAGATAGAGAAGCTAAAAAGTTAGATAGTATTTCTGTAAGAACATACAATGGAAAAAGCTTAAATTAATCTAAAATTAAAGTTCGACTTAAAAAGCTTGATATAATTCCGAAAAGACCAATAATTTTTGTCAGTGCTTTGTTACGGGAAAAATATGAATTAGTTATCCAAAGCGAAATTCTTTGCGTAACGTAACATCATTTGCAACTGCTACTTGGGAAACTCGGCATCTTAGATCACTGGACGCCAATCATGATAGTTGACTGTCTCAAAAAAGTAAGCTTACTACTTGGACGTTCTGGTAAACTTAATAAACTCGATAATGTTAATAATCTTTATGTTAATAGTCTTTACGTTAACGAAAGTGAACTCAAGTAGTACACCCGGTATAACAAAACTTACTTTATACTTAATGCCTTGGTGACGTTTAAACACCAGGAGAACCCAACACCCGGATAGCGGCGTCAGCGGATATCGAACTCTCGACGGTTTACAACTGTTCACTACCTGGAAGAGTTCCAAGCAAAACATATAACAAACGAGCGGCTCAGAGAAAAAGTGGTAAAGTGACATTTAGATTGAGATACAAAGCTAAAGAAATCTTGCAGATTTTTCCATTTTTCATATTTCAATATTACTGGATCAGCGCAAGGCTTAGAAAGTTACACAGCTTGTGGTTTTTTACCACGCAATTTCTTTAAACAGTTAACAGTAGCAAAATTAAGTTTCTTCATCCAGCTGTATTTCAACTGGATAACAAATGGATTTTAACTCCGCCTCTGCTAGCTACTGGGTGGATCGAGTATTCCAGTGACTGCCAGTGCCGGTTCCAAGCTCGGACAAAGGAGGAGGGTTGGGGCAGACCCAGCAACCTACCCCGTAAAAATGAATCATGCTCACAGAACCAACGAAAAACCTCGGAATAGGACTGACTCTAACACGACAAACTTGGCAATGAATAATGGAGACAAGGCAACAAAAAGAGCCTTGAAGAAAACAGCATGGAAGAAAGAAAATACATTACGAATAGCCTGCTGGAACATAATGTCATTGAACAAAAAAGAACAAGAACTAATTCCAGAACTAGAACACTATAAAATAGATGTATGTGCTATAAGCGAAACAAAAAAGAAGGGGAAAGAAAATTGTAAAGTACCAGGATACATACTCATATACAGCACGACGGCATCAGTCGGACTGCTATTAGCAAGCCGGTACGAAAGAAACTTTGAAGACATCAGCTGTGTGAACCAACGAATACTGAAAAGAACGTTTGACATAGGAAAGCAAAGATACATGTAATCAGTATCTATGTACTTGACGCCGGCAAACCAAGAGAGGAAACAGACAATTCTTACGAAACACTCCAGAACATAATAGATAGTACAGCCAAATGAGAAACAACACTCACAATGGGCGACTTCAATGCAAGAATAGTCACTGAGACAGTAAACGAAATAAAACAACGATTCAACAAAGAAGAACTGAATAAAATTGGAAAAGCAATGATTGCCTTCTGCGCACAGAACGAATTAAGAATAAACAATACATTCTTCAAGAATAAAACACAACACAGAATAACATGAACTAACTCCAAGGGACAAACATCAATCATTGATTATACCGGATTTGGAGTTTCAAACCCGTACATAGGACAATTCTATTATTAATTTATTTTGCTAATTCTGATCATTTGTTTGGTTAATTTATTAATGCCAGATTGAGAAGGA
This sequence comes from Ignelater luminosus, assembly GCA_011009095.1. Classification (NCBI taxonomy): domain Eukaryota; kingdom Metazoa; phylum Arthropoda; class Insecta; order Coleoptera; family Elateridae; genus Ignelater; species Ignelater luminosus. The sequence goes on along the minus strand of VTPC01087673.1, from coordinate 28,492 downwards.
ACTTCTCCCTTATCGATTAATATCAATATCTCCCCTATAGGTTCATTTAGGGGGGAGCGGGAATTACAAAAATGTGAATCTCCATGCACTGTCCTATATATGGGTTTAAAATTCCACACCCGGTATAGTGACTAATAAAGCAGTACACCCCTTGCAGATGGCAGACGTAAGAAGCTTAACATCCGCAAATATAGGATCAGATCACTATATGGTCTTTGGCAAAATGAAGTTAACACTACAAGGGAAAAAACGGTTCCAACTATACGCACCGAAAAATTAAACATCGAACTACTAAGAGACGACTTGACAAAGGAACTGTACAAAAACAGGCTAAGAGACAAAATCCGACACCGAGAGATAGAGCGGGAGGATTATGTCGAGGAAAGCTGGAACAAAATGAAAAACAACATCGAAGAAGCAGCAAAAGAGGTTCTCGGAACCAGGAAAAACAGCAATGCGAACAGACTAAAATTTAAACCACGGTATAACCTAAGAGGGAAAGAAATAATAAAAGAAAAATGCAATGCATACAGCAACTACAAAACATCAGACGCACAGCAAGACCGCAATAACTACCTGACAGTAAGAAACAGAATCAACCCTGAAACAAATTAAGTCAGACAGGAACAATAACGAAAGAAGACTAGACAACATACTTCCAAAAAATGTACGTTTAAGAAAAAACAACGCAACGTGAAACCGACACCGAGAAAGAGGAGCTAGAAGAAGAAGTTACACCCGACCGAATGAATGAAGACTTGCTGCAAAATGCCATTAGCAAACTAAAAAACCGAAAAGCCCTCGGCCCAGATGAGCTACTTAACGAATTGATGAAATACGGGGGAGAGGAACTAGCAGAAAAACCCTCAACGCTTTTCCAAAACATAATGACGCCCGGGAAAATCCCCCCTGATTGGCGACTGTTTACAAAGGTGTTTGGAGACATCATCCACACGTACCACAGCATATCAGAAGAACAGCAAGGCTTTCGAAAGAACCGTTTGACGACAGACGCTATCTTCATCCTAAGACAATTAGTGAAAAAGACAACAGAATACCAGCTTATTTATACTTTGCAGACCTCACGAAAGCATTCAATAAAATCAAACTAAAAGATGCTCTACGTATAATGAAAACCAATGAATACCAAATGAAACTGTAAAACTTTTTGAAGAACTAAGCACTAACACAAGCAGTTACATATCTGTCAATATCAACAGGCATACAACAAGGCGACTCCTGAAGCCTTCTGCCATGTAATCTAATAATGGATCAGATTATTTGAAAAGTAAAAAAAGTGGTACAAGGCTATCCATTGAACAGTGAAAACGTAAAAATCCTATGCTTTGTAGATGATGCAGTGCTAGTGTCTGATAACGAGAATGACTTACAAAGACTGGTGTACATCTTTCACCTAGCCAGCTAAAACTGTAACATGAAAATCTCGACCAACAAAACAAAATCAATGGTCACAGCTAAAGAAGCGGTTACATGCAAATTAGTGATCGAAGATAAACCAGTTGAGCAAGTAATGTCTTTTGATTACCTGGGAGTAAACATTTCATTCCAACAAAATAGAAATAAAGAAGAAGATATTTACAGTAAAAACTTGCAAACAGCCTGTTTCATTTTACAGAAAAACCCACCACTAAAGGATTTCAAAAGAACACTAAACGCAAATCGAAAACTTAGTATTCAGAAGAATTGGCGAGGGATTTAAAGTAAGTCGAAGAAAAAGAAGAAATACTGCGTAGAGCGTCATTATTTACTCATTAGCAACCTTTAAGAACGTACGCAAGAAGAATCAATTATAATTCTTAGCTGCTCTTTTTGAATTAAATACGTTACATAAAATTGCAACTTGTTTATAGTGCTATTCCCATCGAAAATCTCCGTAGAGGCACACAGAGCACGCATGATCTTGGAGTACACAGGACCATATTCCTTTTCAATAATTTTAATTTTTAAAAAAAACTTGTACAAGTATGAAACTAACTTATTGTTTACGGATACTTAACCCTTTAAGGTGGCTTATTAACCTAAAAACGTTAAATATTCTATATTTAATGAAAAATAGAGCTATTCTTCCAATAAAAATTAAGTACCAAAAATGAAAAACTGTAATTTATAGTTGCATTAATAGAACAGTTAATATTATCTATCTTGACTAAAATGGTATACAGGAAACTGTATAAAATAGATAACTATTATTTGATAGGAAACAAACTTGTTTCGCTAAATTTAGGTAGTCAATTAAGATTCGTTGATTTGATATATAACAGTTTATTACAATTTAATGGCGAATTATTTCCAAATGACACAAAAAAGTTTTGTCTACATAATGTCAGCGCCAAAAGAATTTAATAAAACAGAAAAAGTAACAAGTGGACATCAAACGATTAACGAACAATACACCTGTATCTGGTTTTAATAAGTGACAATGTAAAGAGATTTAGATTTCAGCAACACGCATGTCACATATCGGATATCAGATGTTACTCTTCATAAGAGAAAGACAATCTCGGTCAGCAGACCACATGATTATTATTAAAGAATGTAAACAAGGGGAATGCAGGAAACAATGTAAATAAGGGAAGCCGTATAAAGGTTACAGGTTCGAGTGCCGTTTTGGCGACAGAAATTATATCCAGAAATCTAACAAGAGAAATCTTGCCAGTCTCATACAAGATATTTTAATAAAAGGACAAAACACCCGAAAAGTCTTTATGAAAAGGTACAGAAGTTTAGTACTGCCAAGGAGGTAAAAGAAATCTCTATCAGATAGTAGGGAAAAATTGGTATTTGTGTTGCGATTTAAAAAAAATTGTGTAGCTCGTGTAATAGAATGTCACTATAAATGCAAAACCACCGTAAGTCGAAATTCGGTGATATTGAAATTACTATACTCAATTGGTGTTGAATTTGTTACTTTCAATAATGCATTGCTAACATAATTGACAAGAATGCCCTCTAATTTATATAAGTATTGTTATTGAATTCATACAAATCCGATTATACTTGCGACATGTTTAGAGTTTTATTTCAGTTTGCATTCTAGTGAATACTTTACTTTTCATCGTATGTTGGTTCCGCCTCGGGCCTCATCTTGTAGGGAGCCTCCAAATGGGCCATCAATAATTATACAAATTATAAAAAGAAG
>VTPC01087673.1:0-20332 GCA_011009095.1 Ignelater luminosus | reverse complement strand
CCTTGGGCATATCATTGATGACTGCCACGGCTGATGCTACTTTCTGGGCTTTTCGATGATCATCCCTAGCACTTCAGTCCTTTGGGTCACTGAATAAGAATTCCTTCAAAATGTTAGTAAAAGTAAAAAACGATTTCTATATTTTTTAGTAACGAAACCAATAAAAATCCGACACTATAAACTTCCCCAAATACTACAAATGATCCTTCAACTTCTTTAGAATCACTGCACTCACGTTTGCATTAATACTCTTGTATTCAATCTGCTGCAGAATGACACCATCTTTCTTTTTCTCCATCCTAATACACAACTCTTACATTTCTTTATATCTATTCACAACCCTTCTGACACTGCCAAAACAACGCACAAAACTTAGTAGCAACTTACTCTTTGTATTTGTGGTACTTGCTAGAACTCGCATTTGACGGAAAGGTAGGTATGTAGCTGGGTTAGAGTGCCTCCATGATAATATGATTTTGACATAAATTGTTAGGGTAGAATAAAAACACGAAATAAGCAAAACAGAATCATTTGTTTTGAAAATATATGCATGCCCAAAAACCAAAATTAAGCTACTTCGATCTTCGTTTGGCAGAAAATGGCGTGTTTTTAAATGACCAAACTTAGAAATTGTCGATATTCTCGGAAGTATCAATTTTTTTGACGAGACTTTAACACAGCGTGAAAGACTATAACCAGATAAAACGCCTGACATAAAAAAAAATAAAATGTTGATTTGGCAGTTCTTGTGTTATTTGAGTAAGTAAATTTGAGTTTTGATTACTTAACTTTTATGAATAACTAGCTGACCCGGCAGACTTCGTACTGCCTCAATGCCTCATCAAATGTTTTTTTTTTTATTTAATTCCCAACATTTTCATGTTTACTCACCTTTCAAACCTTCCCTGGATTTCCACAAATAATTCAAGACCAAAATTAGCCAAATCGGTCCAGCCGTTCTCGAGTTTTAGCGAGACTAACGAACAGCAATTCATTTATATATATATATATATATATATATAGATTACATTATCGATTTTTATATTTGAAAATCATCTGAGTTGATATTATTCTTCCCCAGATTCTCATTTCTCAAGCTAATAAGACGGTGTCTCGATCTTAATGGTTTTCGGTGCAAGATTAAATATTTTACAATAATTTTTAATTCCTCGACATCAAGATTTGTGTTCCAGAGTGTTCTAACGCTCTCATTATTTTTAGCAGTGTCCGCCTAGTGCGTTCATTTAAAAATTCGACTTTGAGTTACAGCGCAGTTATGGAAAGGACTAGAAAAAAACGACTGGCGACATTGTTCTAGCTTCGAAAATAAAGGAGTTACAGCAAATTGAAGAAATCGGCTATTAGGTTGGTCTTGCCAATTTATTCCGGATATATTACTTCTTGTATTCTTCACAACCCAGTTTATGATGATTAGGAATAGATAAAACGCACCCTTGTTTAACTCCTATGTTAATTATAATTTCTTCGGACAGTTTCCCTGCATGTTTTACTTTTGCTGAAAAGTTTTTATACACAATTTTTTATCATTTTTCTTATTTTTTTGGTAGTCCATATGCGTATAGAATTTTCCACATGTTCTCCTTCGTTACTGAGTCAAATGCCTTCTTAAAATCTGTAAAATTGATGCAATGTTTTCTCCCATTTCTTTGGTTTGTTCGAGTATTATCCTCAATGTGCGTATTTGATCTACGCATGAGCGCCTTGCTCAGAAGCCTGCCTGGTTTTTCTTTAATCTTTGGTCTACGGCAGGTTTAATTCTGTTTAATATTATTTTACACAATACTTTATTAGCCATGCATAGAAGGACTATTGATCTCGAGTTTTCGCATCGTGTGAGGTCTTCTTTTTTTTGGAATTATTATAATTATTCCTTGCGACCAATCCTCTGGTATCGCTTCCGTATTCCAGTTTTTGTTCATGAGGATGTGTAGGATTTTTATAGAGCTTTCCTTGTCTGGTTTAATAAGTTCTATGGGGATATCATCCACGTCTGCGCTTTTTCCATTCTTCATACTGTCAATTGCTTCCTGGATTTCCTTTATTGTAATTTCGTCTTGGTTTACCTTTAGGGACTCGCTTCTCTTTAGTTTATCTATATTTCTTGTTTCTTTCTTCTTGTACATTTCAGCAAAGTATTTTGTCCATCTTTTTATGATGTCGCCTTCGCTTTTGAGTATTTCTCCGTTAGCTCCTTGTATTCTATCAATTGGCTTGGTTCTTTTCCCCGTAACTTTTTTTTTTATTTCGTATAGGTATTTTATATCTCTTCTTTGGGCTGCTTTTTCTGCTTCTTCTAACAGGCTTTCAAGGTAGTTTCTCTTGTCTCTTTTTGCCTTCTTTTTTACTTAACTGTTTTTATTCCAGTATTCTCTATGTATTTGTCTTTTTCTTGTTTCGTCTTCTGTATTCAGCCATTATCTTTCTCCTCTCTTCGATTGTATTCAATGTAACGTTTGTTATCCATGGTTTTTGTTTTTCGACTTTGTGTCCAATTGTTTCTTTTGCGCTTTTCTTTACTATGTCTTTGAAATGTTTCCAAATGTTCTCCACCAAAAGGTGTCTAAGTGGGTTAATTTCTGCGATATTCTTTTCCATGTTCTTCTTATACTCCTCCAGTGTTTTTCATTTTCTTTTAATTTGGCAACATTAAATTTCGTGCGTACCGGTAGGATGTTGTTGCTCTTCAAACTTATTTTAATTTTGGCTCTAAGAACTTAATGATCTGTTCCTACATCTGCACCCCTAATCACTCTTCTGTCTTGTAGAAAGCTCCTCCATGTCCTTTCAATCATTATATGACCAATGTGGTTTCTATAGATACCTCCAAGTGATATCCAAGTTGTTTTGTGATTGTCGTTGTGTTTGAATAAGGTACCCACAATAACCAAATTATTTGTCGAGCAGAAGCCTACTAGTCTATAGCCATTTTCGTTAATTCTTCCCATTCCTTGTTTTGCCATGATGTTTTCCTTGCTTTCATTGTCTTTGCCCCCTTTTGCATTTAGATCGCCCATTAATAATTTTATGTCCCTTAGTTGTTTCCATTGTATAATCTCCCAGTTTGCTTGGAATTCCTCATAAAAGGTATCTTTAGTTTGATCGTCTTTATTATTTGTAGGGCTATAGACGTTTATAAGAGTAATATTTCTGGATTTTCCTTAAAACTGTGCCCTTATTATCCTTCCTACTTTGCCTTTCCATTCCAGTAAGCTTTTTTTTTAAATTGATTTATCTATCAAAATAGCTACTCCCCTTTCTTTTTTTGCGGTTTCGTCTTCATATTCTGAGTAGAGTATTTGGTTTCCATTTGCAAGTGTCATATTTCCTATTCCATTCCATCTAGATTTGCTAAACCCGAGTATTTTAATCTTGTACTTTGTCATTTCTCTTGAGAATTGTTCGGCTTTGCTTATCTAGGCCATTGTTTAAACGTTTTAGCAGCACAGAAAGAATTTAGATTTGCCTCCTATTGTATTTACTTGTTTTTTGTAGCATTCGTTGTCCTTGTGCGTTGCTCGTTTCACCACGTCTTTCTCTGTTTTTGTTCTTTGTGTCGGTTTTATAGTGGTGTATTCTGGTAGTTTCTTGGAATTTCTTCTAGGATGTGCTTGTCTTTGTTCCATTTCCTTATTTGCCTTTGTATAGTAATCTTTTGGTATCCGGTTTTACGAGGGTGGTCTGAAAAGTTTCCGACCTAACAAAGAAACAAGACATTTTTTATAAAAATTTTTTTTTATTTTTCAACATAGTCTCCTTGTAACTCTACACACTTTTCCCAGCGATACTCCCATCTCTGTAACCCGTCCAAATAGTACTCGGCATTTTTCTCTGCAAAATAATTGTTCACGAAGGTGATTGCCTCTTCATTTGACGAAAATCTTTGTCCTCCGAGCGTAATTTTTAGATGAGGGAACAAAAAGAAGTCGCTTGGGGCTAGAACTGGTGAGTAAGGCGGATTGTCAAGCAGTTCAAACCGTAATTCGTGGATTTTCGCCATGGCAACCGCTGAGGTGTGAGACGGTACGTTGTCTTGGTGAAACAGAATTTTCTTTTTTTGCAAATGTGGCCGTTTTTTCGCAAGTTCTGCCTCCAGCTTGTCAAGTAATGATGCTCCTGTAATGGTTTTTCCTTTTTGAAGATAATCGATGAAAATAACTCCATGACTATCCCAAAAAACAGTCGCCATCACTTACCCAGCCGAAAAAACAGTTTTTGCTTTTTTGGAGCCGGTTCCCCCTTTGCAGTCCACTGCTTGGACTGTATTTTTGTTTCGGGTGTATAATGGTGTATCCAAGTTTCATCTACAGTAATTAATCGGCGCCAAAACTCGGATTTATTTCGCCTAAACTGCGCCAAAAGAGCGTTGGAAATATTCATTCGAACACGTTTTTGGTCTAACGTGAGCAAACGCGGCACCCAACGCGCGGACAGCTTTCTCATGCCTAAATGTTGATTTAATATGTGACAAACACGTTCTTTCGACATGTTCATAACCTCTGCTATCTCTCTTACTTTAATTCGGCGGTTGTCTAGCACCATTTGGTGAACTTTGGCGATGTTTTCGTCGGTAGTTGCAGTTTTAGGACGTCCCGAACGTTCATCGTCTCCCAAGCTCTTACGGCCACGTTTAAATTCAGCAGCCCAAAATTTCACTGTGGTAAATGATGGTGCAGAGTCCCCATACACAGAATCCAACTCATCTTTTATTTGCGAAGGCGTATTGCCTTTCAAAAACAAATATTTAATGACAGCTCGATACTTGATTTTGTTCATTTTCACAAAAAAACTCACATCAACTCACTCAAACGACTGTTACATAAAAACTGCGCGTCCAAAATGGCTGAAACTTTGGTGAGTAACTGTCAACAGATGAACAACGAAATTCAGTAGCTTTTATTTACGAGTGCTGCCATCTTCACGTTGAGGTCGGAAACTTTTCAGACCACCCTCGTAACTTGGTTGTCTTTGCTTATTTCTTCTTTTGCTCTATTTCTGATTTCGCGTTGTATATGCATTTCTTCTGTTGTTAGATCGTTATTTATATATACTTTTTCATGTTTAATCAGTCTCAGTTTCTTGTTGTTTTGCATTATCTCGTTTTTATCTTCCTTGCTTCCTGTTTTTACCAAACATGTTCTATTTCCCAATTTATATGCCTTTTATTTTCACTTCTTTTTATAATTTGTATAATTATTGATGGCCCATTTGGAGGCTCCCTACAAGATGAGGCCCGAGGCGGAACCTCCTTAGGTACACCAATGTACACTAACGAACATACGATGAAAAGTAAAGTATTCACTAGAATGCAAACTGAAATAAAACTCTAAACATGTCGCAAGTATAATCGGATTTGTATGAATTAAATAACAATTCATATATAAATTAGAGGGCATTCTTGTCAATTATGTTAGCAAAGCATTATTGAAAGTAACAAATTCAACACCAATTGAGTATAGTAATTTCAATATCACCGAATTTCGACTTACGGTGGTCTTGCATTCATAGTGACATTCTATTACACGAGCTACACAATTTTTTTTAAATCGCAACACAAATACCAATTTTTCCCTACTATCTGATAGAGATTTCTTTTACCTCCTTGGCAGTACTAAAATTCTGTACCTTTTCATAAAGACTTTTCGGGTGTTTTGTCCTTTTATTAAAATATCTTGTATGAGACTGGCAGGATTTCTCTTGTTAGATTTCTGGATATAATTCCTGTCGCCAAAACGGCACCCGAACCTGTAACCTTTATACGGCTTCCCTTATTTACATTGTTTCCTGCATTCCCCTTGTTTACATTCTTTAATAATAATCATGTGGTCTGCTGACCGAGATTGTCTTTCTCTTATGAAGAGTAACATCTGATATCCGATATGTGACATGCGTGTTGCTGAAATCTAAATCTCTTTACATTGTCACTTATTAAAACCAGATACAGGTGTATTGTTCGTTAATCGTTTGATGTCCATTTGTTACTTTTTCTGTTTTATTAAATTCTTTTGGCGCTGACATTATGTGGACAAAACTTTTTTGTGTCATTTGGAAATAATTCGCCATTAAATTGTAATAAACTGTTATATATCAAATCAACGAATCTTAATTGACTACCTAAATTTAGCGAAACAAGTTTGTTTCCTATCAAATAATAGTTATCTATCTTATACAGTTTCCTGTATACCATTTTAGTCAAAATAGATAATATTAACTGTTCTATTAATGCAACTATAAATTACAGTTTTTCATTTTTGGTACTTAATTTTTATTGGAAGAATAGCTCTATTTTTCATTAAATATAGAATATTTAACGTTTTTAGGTTAATAAGCCACCTTAAAGGGTTAAGCATCCGTAAACAATAAGTTAGTTTCATACTTGTACAATTTTTTTTAAAAATTAAAATTATTGAAAAGGAATATGGTCTTGTGTACTCCAAGATCATGCGTGCTGTGTGTGCCTCTACGGAGATTTTCGATGGGAATAGCAATATAAAAAAGTTGCAATTTTATGTAACGTATTTAATTCAAAAAGAGCAGCTAAGAGTTATAATTGATTCTTCTTGCGTCCGTTCTTAAAGGTTGCTAATGAGTAAATAATGACGCTCTACGCAGTATTTCTTCTTTTTCTTCGACTTACTTTAAATCCCTCGCCAATTCTTCTGAATACTAAGTTTTTGATTTGCGTTTAGTGTTCTTTTGAAATCCTTTAGTGGTGGGTTTTTCTGTAAAATGAAACAGGCTGTTTGCAAGTTTTTACTGTAAATATCTTCTTCTTTATTTCTATTTTGTTGGAATGAAATGTTTACTCCCAGGTAATCAAAGGACATTACTTGCTCAACTGGTTTATCTTCGATCACTAATTTGCATGTAACCGCATCTTTAGCTGTGACCATTGATTTTGTTTTGTTGGTCGAGATTTTCATGTTACAGTTTTGGCTGGCTAGGTGAAAGATGTACACCAGTCTTTGTAAGTCATTCTCGTTATCAGACACTAGCACTGCATCATCTACAAAGCATAGGATTTTTACGTTTTCACTGTTCAATGGATAGCCTTGTACCACTTCTCAAATAATCTGGTCCATTATTAGATTAAATGGCAGAAGGCTTCAGGAGTCGCCTTGTTGTATGCCTGTTGATATTGACAAATATGTAACTGCTTGTGTTAGTGCTTAGTTCTTCAAAACATTTTACAGTTTCATTTGGTATTCATTGGTTTTCATTATACGTAGAGCATCTTTTAGTTTGATTTTATTGAATGCTATTGTGAGGTCTGCAAAGTATAAATAAGCTAGTTTTGAGTATTCTATTGTCTTTTTCACTAATTGTCTTAAGATGAAGATAGCGTCTGTCGTCAAACGGTTCTTTCGAAAGCCTTACTATTCTTCTGATATGCTGTGGTACGTGTTGATGATGTCTCCAAACACCTTTGTAAACAGTCGCCAATCAGGGGGGATTTTCCCAGGCGTCATTATGTTTTGGAAAAGCGTTGAGGGTTTTTTTGCTAGTTCCTCTCCCCTGTATTTCATTAATTCGTTAAGTAGCTCATCTGGGCCGAGGGCTTTTCTGTTTTTTAGTTTGCTAATGGCATTTTGCAGCAAGTCTTCATTCATTCGGTCGGGTGTAACTTCTTCTTCTAGCTCCTCTTTCTCGGTGTCGGTTTCACGTTGCGTTGTTTTTTCTTGATCGTACATTTTTTGGAAGTATGTTGTCTAGTCTTCTTTCGTTATTGTTCCTGTCTGTATTGTTTCGTTGTTCTCTTTTTTGCAGCGACTTATTATTCCTCATGTCCTTTTTGCGTTCCGTAGAGATCATGTTCCATCTCGTGAGAAAAATCTGCTTAGACTTAATTTGTTTCAGGGTTGATTCTGTTTCTTACTGTCAGGTAGTTATTGCGGTCTTGCTGTGCGTCTGATGTTTTGTAATTGCTGTATGCATTGCATTTTTCTTTTATTATTTCTTTCCCTCTTAGGTTATACCGTGGTTTATATTTTAGTCTGTTCGCATTGCTGTTTTTCCTGGTTCCGAGAACCTCTTTTGCTGCTTCTTCGATGTTGTTTTCCATTTTGTTCCAGCTTTCCTCGAGATAATCCTCCAGCTCTATCTCTCGGTGTCGAATTTTGTCTCTTAGCCTGTTTTTGTACAGTTCCTTTGTCGAGTCGTCTCTTAGTAGTTCGATGTTTAATTTTTCGGTGCGTATAGTTGGAACCGTTTTTTCCCTTGTAGTGTTAACTTCATTTTGCCAAAGACCTCAGAGTGATCTGATCCTATATTTGCGGATTTTAAGCTTCTCACGTCTGCCATCTGCAAGGGGTGTACTGCTTTATTAGTCACTATACCGGGTGTGGAATTTTAAACCCATACATAGGACAATACATGGAGATTCACATTTTTGTAATTCCCGCTCCCCCCCTAAATGAACATACAGGGGAGATAATGGTATCACTCGATAGGGAAGAAGTTCCTTCTCAATCTGGCATTAATAAATTAACCAGAAAAATGATCAGAATTAGCAAAATAAATTAATAATGGAATTGTCCTATGTACGGGTTTGAAACTCCACATCCGGTATAATCAATGATTGATGTTTGTCCCTTGGAGTTAGTTCATGTTATTCTGTGTTGTGTTTTATTCTTGAAGAATGTATTGTTTATTCTTAATTCGTTCTGTGCGCAGAAGGCAATCATTGCTTTTCCAATTTTATTCAGTTCTTCTTTGTTGAATCGTTGTTTTATTTCGTTTACTGTCTCAGTGACTATTCTTGCATTGAAGTCGCCCATTGTGAATGTTGTTTCTCGTTTGGCTGTACTACCTATTATGTTCTGGAGTGTTTCGTAAAAATTTTCTGTTTCCTCTCTTGGTTTGCCGGCGTCAGGTACATAGATACTGATTACATGTATCTTTGCTTTCGTGTGTCAAACGTTATTTTCAGTATTCGTTGGTTCACACAGCTGATGTCTTCAAAGTTTCTTTCGTACCGGCTTGCTAATAGCAGTCCGACTGATGCCGTCGCACTTTTCTCCTTCTCTGCGCCGTTGTATATGAGTATGTATCCTGGTACTTTACAATTTTCTTTGCCCTTCTATTTTGTTTCGCTTATGGCACAGACATCTATTTTATAGTGTTCTAGTTCTGGAATTAGTTCTTGTTCTTTTTTGTTCAATGACATTATGTTCCAGCAGGCTATTCGTAATGTATTGTCTCTCTTCCATGCTGTTTTCTTTAAGGCTCTGTTTGTTGCCTTGTCTCCATTATTCATTGTGTTATATCTCGCCCAGTTTGTTGTGTTTGAGTCAGTCCTATTCCGAGGTTTCTCGTTGATTCTGTGAGCATTATTAATTTTTACGGGGTAGGTTGCTGGGTCTGCCCCAACCCTCCTCCTTTGTCCGAGCTTGGAACCGGCACTGGCAGTCACTGGAATACTCGATCCACCCAGTAGCTAGCAGAGGCGGAGTTGAAATCCATTTGATATCCAGTTGAAATACAGCTGGATGAAGAAACTTAATTTTGCTACTGTTAACTGTTTAAAGAAATTGTGTGGTAAAAAACCACAAACTGTGTTACTTTCTAAGCCTTACGCGGATCCAGTAATATTGAAATATGAAAAATGGAAAAATCTGGAAGATTTACTTAGCTTTGTATCTCAATCTAAATGTCACTTTATTACTTTTTCTCTGAGCCGCTAGTTTGTGAAATTCAATATTGTTCTTTATATGTTTTGCTTGGAACTCTTCCAGGTAGTGAACAGTTGGAAACCGTCGAGAGTTCGATATCCGCTTGGGTCTTGGGTTCTCCTGGTGTTTAAACGTCACCAAGCCATTAAGTATAAAGTAAGTTTTGTTATACCGGGTGTACTACTTGAGTTCACCTTCGTTAACGTAAAGACTATTAACATAAAGATTATTAACATTATCGAGTTTATTAAGTTTACCAGAACGTCCAAGTAGTAAGCTTATGACGAAGGGTTACTTTTTTGAGGCAGTCAACTATCATCATTGGCGCCCAGTGATTAAAGATGCCGAGATTTCCACGTAGCAGTTGCAAATGATGTTACGTTACGCAAAGAATCTCGCTTTGGATAACTAATTCATATTTTTCCCGTAACAAAGCACTGACAAGGATTATTGGTCTTTTCGGAATTATATCAAGCTTTTTAAGTCGAACTTTAATTTTAGATTAATTTAAGCTTTTCCATTGCATGTTCTTACAGAAATACTATGTAACTTTTTAGCTTCTCTATCTGTACCAAGTGTTGTATCAAAAGTATCCACACTTTGACGACGTTGCCCGTTTTAAAACTTGTTAGAAATATATTGAGGATGTGCAAACAAAGGTGTGTAAACATCCTGCTTCAAAACTAGTAAGTGTAATAAGGTATCTAATATTTTATTCTACAAAATCTTGAGCGAAATAAAAAATAATATCTAGTTCAACATAAACGGAACTTTCAAAGTGAGAAGAAACTTAGGAAACGACAATATCAAATACGTTATCTCTAATGTTAGTTAAATAATTACCAGAGAGTCATTAAAAAACAGAAAAACAAAAATCAATGTATCTACTCCATAATTATCATCTGCAAATTTGCATACAATCTACAGTATTACTTTATAAATACACCTAGAAATAAGTATACGTACGTACAACCGCGGCTTGAATATTAAAATGTGATAAAAGTAATAAAATATAAAATTACAAAACCAAAAGTTCTCTTTTATATAAGAACAAAAACGGGAAATTAGAAATGACAAGTAGAACAAGTTAATCAAGATAATAAGTAAAAAATTAAACCCCAACATAAGCATTCTCTTTAAGATTAATAAACCGACTTCTACATACTCAAATCTTGATTGAATTAAAATAAAAATAATTTCTAAAGTCATGAAGAATGATTCTGTGAATATTTTCAAAGAAGCAAAAACGAGAACCACCTAGATTTTTTCGCTTTTAAACGCTTCATTTTAGAAAGCGGATATCCCAAACAGAACAAAGGAAATGAAAAATAATAGAATCTTGGAGCAAAGGCTTGAATCGAGATTTATTTATTATATTTTTCTTCTAATATACCGACAATGAAGAAGACTACTTATTGGTATTCTTTGTGAGCAACATCTTCTTGTTTCGTAATACTTCCGCATGCATATACGCTTGTGTGATGTTCAGAGATATTTTAGTATGCATAAAGTGTTTTTATGATAATCAAGTGCCAATAAGTATCTATTGTGAGAATTCTTATGGGAATTTGTCCAATTATCAACTCTTTTTGCTGTCAACTTATAAATAATGGTCTTAGATGACACTTATCTCTTATCTCTATCAGATTAGACCACCAAATACTTTCTTGTTTTAGCTAATTATAAAACTACAGTAAACATTTTAATATAATTTATCTTGATTTGCTAGTTTTCAAAAACTTTTTAACAATATACAATGAAAAATCATCAAAAAGAATTTGCAAAATAAAAATGGGAATAAAATGTCAAGGACAAATTCTTGCGTTAGCAATTATCTGCTTTTTTCTATCGTAGATCCTTTTCTTGATTTATTTATTTCAATAATCCATTATTACTGATATGAAAATATAGTAAACTTGTTTACAGTTATCCAAACCTGTTGATAAATATATTAAAATTAACGACTACAGAACATGCTTATTATTGTATCACTGCCTAATAAATAAGAATATTTAAGACTTCATACTGGGTTCCTTTGGAATATCTACACTGAGCTGGTTTCAACAAAATTATAAACTCACGTTATTGAAGACGGCAAGAATTTTTAATGAACTTGAAAAAGGATTATAATAATAATTGCAGGAAATCCCCACCTTTCAACAAAATCATATATTTATAACACAAATACTGCTTGGTATTGGACTGACCATTAATTAAATCAGGTTATGTCTAATTAAATTGCAGTATCGGTCTTGTAAACATAATTTTGAATTGCTGCCAGTCAATTAATCAGTTTCAATATTAATGTTTCATATTTGTTGCGTTGATTTTTTAAAGGATGTTTTTCCTATAATCATTCTGCAATATAAAATGTTGCTGTCCTTATTGCAACAATTTAGGTTGATGGTTTCACAACTTTAAAAGAAATGCTCGACATGTACTTGAAATTTATCTCAATTTTTAAAACGAATCCTGTTGAAATAAAAATATAAATCTTCTTAATCTAAGACCACGGGACACGCAATTAGAACTATTGTAAATCAAACAGCACAGCCTTATCCATCCTAGATACAGAACTGTTCACATCACTAAATTGGAAAATATTTACAAAACTAATTAGCTGATTGATAAATTGTAATATTGATAAAATATTTACTTTCTTGTAATTTACATTTTGACTGATCTGCAGATAATAATAACCAAAGGTATAATCGGTATCCTTGTTCAAACTGAAATTTATTTGTGTGTATTTAGTTTGATGAAATCAAGCACACAAATTAATTTTATTTTAACCAAAATCATGCTAGAAGGTTATATTTATTAGGGGAAAAAGAGTTAGCAATTGCTGGTTTTCCACCAGTCCCGTTGTCTTCGTGCTTTCTAGTGGTTCAGCTTTCCCAATCTAATCAGCAATCACTATGTTAAAGTCGACTAATGCTCAGCTTCTCAATCATTAAAGTTAACTAGAGGATTATTGCAATGGATACAATTGTTGTCAGCCACATTTACAATTTGTATCCATATCAATAATCCTCTGGTTAAATTTAATTAACGCTTGAGAGATTGGGCCTAAATTTGGTAAACGTTTGCTCGACAACGCAACTGTTCACTCAAATGGTCTTTGTATTAAAAATAAAAAGACTATGGACATGATTAGATGACTTTAAACATAATTTTTGCCTATTGTTGCTTTTGCTGTGTCTCAGACGATGCGCAAGTTTGTATATAGAAATAATTTGCTGGATGCGTAACCATTTTTGTCATCGCCCTGCAAACTGTTAAATGAGTATCTTGGAAAACTTTTACATTAGAGTTATCTATGTCAGTCTGAATGGATACTTATGGATCCAAAGCAAAGTTTACCTTGTTCCAGATAATCCTTGTACAAAGTTTTCAAAATAGGCCTGTAGTGATAAAGGACACTTTGCCTACAAGCTAGTACGTTTTTTCCTGCTCCATTTGTGAATTATTTCTTCTCATAAGGATAAAGATTATGAATTACAAGTTTTGTTCTTAACTGTGTATTTATATTATTTCCTGTTTTTTAAAGCGAGATTTAGTAGTGTTTTCCAACTTAACTTTATTCCTTTCTTGGTTTAGATTTTTAGACGTTTTAATGCAATTTGTCTCTTCAGTCGGCTTGATTAAGTTGAGTAAATTGTGCGTTGACCGCTAACATATTAGCGGAAAACCAATTGCGCGTGCGTTGGTGATGACTGCAACAAGTAGTCGTCTTTGCTGCAGAACAGCGACGTAGGAGTTTCAGTGCTGTTAAAGTACGCTATGATGTATCGTGTTCAGCAATGTGAATGAAGGGCGCTTGCGTGGTCTTCTGATAGTAGAAACGACTTGTGGCAATATCGGGTGCCAATTAAGATGTTGAGCGTTGGCGTAGTACGGAACTGATGACAGGAACAATACCTATCGGGACTGATTGTACAGGTTGCCTTGATAACTATTGTAATGGATGTCGGTTATAATAGCGATCTATCGCAAGACCATACCTTTTCAAGTGCGCTTGGTAGTGGACGATAGATTAAAAAATAATCCACTCTTTTCTCCGAGATGTGGATATCTTTTGGACCGCAAGGAGAATAGCATGCTAAGTTACTCTCAACAGAAGGTGAATGGAGCGGCAGGACTTTCGGGAATCACGACAGAACCACAGTTGAGGTCTACTTACTATTGGACACTACACAAAATCGAATAACTTAGAGAAATACGGGGAACTATTAGAATCGATAACCCTGATAGAGTTGGAGTTTTTGCTAACAGTGAAAATCAATTTCTTTTAAGATCTTCACTTTGCTTACAATATTATTTTCTTAGCAAGTTTCCCATTTGACGCAGTTACAACGTTACGTCTTATGTTAAATGTTTCCCCAAACACTTTATGAATCTAGTCCACAAATATCGCAATGTTTTGTTTGTAAAGAAACATTCCAATAGTCATTCTTACTGCATCACGATATTTATATCCTTCTGTGCAAAATTCATTCTATTATGAGAATAAGTGAAAAAGAAAAATTTGATAAGTGAGCTAGTTAATTGGAAACTTTATGGCCAGAAGTGTAGGAGGTAGAACATCAAATACAATTTTGCACACTAATTTCTAGTGTTTTCACATTTTGTCTACGGTGAGGATTGGTGTATAAAATAATAAGTAATCTCAAAGTTAAGTAATCCGTAGCAAATTAAATCAAAGTGTACGAAAGAATAAAAAACTTTTCAAATGTTGTTCTACTTATCAATTAGTATATTCCTCCTATTTGATTTCAGGATCAAAATAATAAACACATATCTCATCCACAGCAACACAAAGAACACAAAGAGGTTACAAATATTTGAGACCTAGAGTGTTTTTGATTCGACCGGCAGTGCCTTGGCAAAACATCATGACGTCGTCGCTGTTGTTAGCTAAAACATTTTCAAATAACCATAGACATTGCCAAAATTAGTAGATATACAAAATTGTATATATACAGAAGAAAGAAAGGTTAACCTTTTTCTAATTTTCGTTTAGGCACAAAAGAAATGAACAACAAATCTGTAGGTTTTGTAATTAAAAGAAAACTGATGTGAATGACATTTGGGGAGCTGTAGAAACATCGATCTATGACACATACATTACTTTCTGTGGAAAAAGGCATATCGTTGAGGGATTTTAAGGTTTTATTTATACCTTATTGGATCAGTAAATTTGCTCTTATAGAATATGCATATGAATATCTATCTCTATTGTTTGTATAAGTGGTTAAAGGATCGTAATTGTTTTGCTGCTAGACTCTCAACAAATCTAGTGTATGTCGACTGGCCTGAATGGTGATACTTATTGTATTAACTATGACAAAACAGTGAAAAAGGGTACTGAATCCATTAGAAGATTAAACGGTATGAAATTTACAGACGCGGACCGCAAAAAACAATAATTGTGATGGCTCTTTCTGTAATGAAGCACCAATCTTGTATTCGATGAAAAATACATTTGCATGGCCGCTACAATCCGTTACTTATCAAGAGGTTGGAGGAGAGTATAACTCGTACGTTCTCACTTGTTACAGTTGTATTTAATGGGCCAACAGAGAGAGAGAGAGAGTAAGTAGCTATGCGCAATTTTTGTGATATTGTTGGTCATAACTAATTTAAGAAAATTTTCCCCCTGTTTGACGCGGCAAGTATAGGCTCAAAGTGCGTACATTTTTGTAGCTGATACGACCATTTCATTGATTTGTTTTTACATTTTTGTCCAGTAATAAAAGTAGGATTTAATCCTAACCTTGACACTGCACCTACTGCTGCCTTCAGGAATTTTTTGTTCGGCAGTAAAGAAAATGAAAATCAAGACGTATCATCCGAAACCGACCCATATGAAACAGATGATGATCTTAACGATCCTGATTATCAAGGTGAATCTGAATCGAGAAAATAAATAAGGAAAATAGAAAGCAAAAACGAAATTATATAAAAACCAGAACATGAAGAAAAAATGAGAAAGAAAAACGCAATGCAGCTGAACAAGAGACGAGCAGACGCACATATTTTAATTTTTATCATCTAACTACAAACAATAAAAAATTAAAGTCTGTAAGGCTTTCTTCTTAAACACATTATGTATAAATGCTCAAGTTGTTAAGACCGTTGTAAAGAAAATAGAGTTTTCTGGTGTAGTAAGCGAAGACAAGACAGGAAAAGTTTACAAAAACTCACAAATTGATGAAGCTGTGAAGCAAAGTGTTAGAGACCATTAAATTCTTTCGATTTTGTAAAAAACCATTATTGTAGGGCAAACACGTCATCACTTTATTTGCTACCAACACTCAACATAGCAAAAATGTGCTGCTTGTACGAAGAATATTGCGAAGATAATGGCATTAAAGTGATTGCCACAGAAAGTATGTATCGCAGCATCATTACAAAAGAAATTAACATTTCATTCTTTAAACCAAAAAAAGATATTTGAGAAACTTGTTATTCTTATCAAAAGTCGTCAACTAAAGAAAAATTAAAGCTTGAAGAAGATTAATCAGCTACAGATCAAAAACTAGGATGGCAAAAGAATCGGATAAGAAATGAGCTGGTGAAAAGTCGCATTTCTTGGCAGCAGCATTTGATCTCCAAAAAGCCCTTCCAGTTCCAGTACAATCTAGGAAATAATAATGGAGTTTGTTATATGTGGCATGAAGGGTTGGTCAAGAGAAAATTTTCGGAAATTGGAAGTTGCCTTATCCTTTTTGTAAATGAATAGGCTCAGAAGGGCACAACAGAATTCTCATTTTATTCCGATAACTTTTCAGGTCAAAACTGGAATAAATATCCGTTTTCTCTGTACAAGTACCGTGCCCAAAAAGATAAAATAACAAATACGCCACTCTTTTATAGAACGTGGACGTACACAAACAGAGGGCGATTCAATGCACAGCGTCTTTGAAAAGTCTATTAGATAAGTCCCAATTTATAGGCCGGATCAATAACGTCGGCAAGGATTAATATTAGATACTTCTGAGCAGAATTGTATCAGCAGTGTGGTCAGATTACTGCGATGCGGAAGGCAAGGGGAAACCACCGCATTTACTCCCTAGTAGAATCAGTGTGGTCAGTACAAAGTTAAAAATGGTTGTCAGTTCCGGGCTCTCCTTCAGTGGAGAGAGGGTGTGCCGAATCATCCGGGAAAATGAAATATTGAGCAAAACAAAAAGAAGAATTGACACATGGAATGTACAAAGTAGGTACCAATCAGAAAAGACAGTCGACATCATAAAGGAAATGGAAGGGCTTCATATAGACATATTAAGCTGCAGTGACCCCAGATGGCCTAATAATGGAAGAATCGTACCCGATAAACACTATATATACTATTCGAGCGATATTATAACAAAATACAGAAACAATGTTGCCGTAGTCCTCGGAAAAGAAATAGCTGGTGCCTTTTCTGGTTTTATCTCGATCTCAGACAGAGTAGCATTATTGAAAATCGGTGCACAGCCGACCAATTTGAACATCATACAAGTATATGTCCACACATCAGAATACACAGAACAAGAAATTGAACACTTTATAAAACTTAAGGAAATTTCGCAACAAAACTATGATATTGATGCAATGTGGAATGAAATAAAAAATATTCTCGTAACAGCAACAAGAAATAACCTCAAGCAAGAAAGAGAAGTGAGAAAACATGGGATGACAGAGCAGATTTCTAAACTCATGGTACAAAGAAGAAAATATAAGAACAGAGACAAATAACAAATTCCACAAGGAAGTTCTCAAAGAAATACAAATAGCCAAAGGAAACTGACTAGCAGAAAATGTCTAGAAATCAAAATCTTAGAGAAAAAAAACCCGACATATTCAATCTTCACCAAAAAAATAAAAGAAACGGCAGGGATATATAAAACAATACAGCCCGATACAATATTTAACAAACACGACAATACATTATTCGACACGAAAGAAAAATAGTTAAATAGTTTGAGGGAATATATGGAAGAATTCTTCGGTGAGGAAAGACACTACCGCGTAGAAATAGACGAACAAGCTGAAAGTGGACCAGATATAACAACAGAAGAAGTAAGATCTGCAACAAATCGCTTGAAAAATAATAAATTACCTAAATTAGATGAAATACACTCTGAAGTTCTGAAATGATTGAAAGACGAACAAATTGAAATTGTAACACGACTTTTTAATTGCATATATGAAACAGGCAAGCTACCCAAAGATTGGTACCTATTTTTGTTTATTCTGTTACCAAAAAATCCAAACGCCAAGAAATGTGAAGAGCACAGAGTTATCAGCCTAATGAGCCACGCGTTGAAAATCTTCCTAAACATAATTCATTCACGCATGTATAGCAAGGTTGAAGAGGGCATTGCTGATACGCCGTTTAGGTTTCGCAACGGTCTTGGTGCGAGAGAAGCAACAAAAAGCGAGAGATGTCAACGCTGATGTCTATGCCTGTTTTATAGACTTGGCAAAGGCCTTTGACAGAGTACTACACGAGAAGCTGATCAAAACTTTAGGAAATTCAAATATTGACGACAGAGATATAAGAATATCTTATCTCTAGAAAAAACAGCGAGCAATAGTTCGCGTGGAAAATCAGTTGCCCGAGAAATTTCCAGTACAAAAAGGAGTAAGACAGGGTGGCATACTCTCTCCTCTGCTGTTCAACGCATATTCAGAACAACTATTTCAAGAGGCTCTAGAATAGAAGACGGAATAACCATCAGCGGTGAGGTAATAAATAACCTGAGATATGCTGACGACGCCGTATTTATTGCTGATACTGCTGAGGGGTTGCAAAGACTTACAGATCGAATTGTTAACGTTAGTAAGAACTGTGGAATGATACTTAGCAGCAAGAAGACACATTTTATGATCATAAGTACAAATCAAGTTATCAACACATAGTTCAAGGCAGGCAATGATAGTCTGAAGAGAAAAGACAAAATAACATACTTGGGGTGTAACATCATAGACACCTGGAATCACTCATATAAGATAAAGTGCAGAAGTGAAAAAGCAAGAGTAGCATTTAACCACCTTAGGAAGATATTATCCAGTATAAATCTGAACCCAAATATCCAACTTCGAGTTCTCAAATGTTACGTGTTCTACGTTCTTTTGTATGATGCGGAGACATGGACACCCACTGACACCTTTAGCCGACGACTGCAAGCTTTTGGGATGTAGTGTTATCGCTGTATGTTAAGATTACCCTGGATACATTACGTAATCAATGATGAAAGAAGCGGTAAAAGAGAGAAAGATGGCATACGTCGGACACGTTATGGTCAAAAATCTTATAACGGGCGAATTTGAGTCCCTGAATTGTAGAATTATTGTACTAGAATCCAGTCTGCTTGAAACATGTTTTATTTGAAAATTTAGACTTAGTCTACCACTGAAAATTTTGTTTATTGCTTAACATTAAAAGAAAATTTGTACAATTAAGTGCGAAACTATGAAATTCGTCATTTCGGTAATTGTCCCTATCTACAATACCCAAATTGTATCGGTTTGTTTCAGATACTTTAAATAATTTCTAGGTTTTTTAAATTTGGGACTAGGTTATTAAAAGATTTAATTTTTTAAAGCAAGTCCTAAGAAAACTGTAGAATGTTACAAAAACTTTCCATTCAATTATTTGTGCTTGTCCCCGAAATGAAACGTCATTTCGGTAAGTTTTAAATACTCCCCATATCTTTTCAAATAGCGCTTCAGTCTGTATCAAACTTAGTCAGAGTGTTTTCCGGCGGCAACGCAGTCACAAATCAAAGTTTTAATTGATTTTAAAGCATTTTTAAGTATTTTTGAAAACATATTAGAAAAAGCAAACGTACTTTAATTGGATATCATATCGGTAATACGCATATTTTTAGGACAATATAAATAATTGTCTAAAACAGTTATTGCATGCCATAAGTTTGATAGTAGCGGACATAACCTCAAATATTTGTTCAATGAGTTAGCATGAAAAGGTGGTTTTGCTGCCGTATTGGTCATTCCGGTAACGCTTAGCATTACCGAAATGATAAAAACATTACCGAAATGATCAATCCACTTAAATGTAACTCTTATTTTTTCGATTTTGCCAGGGAATAATGGAGAAAGAAGAACTGTAAAGATGATCTTACATCGAATATTTCAAAATGAGAAAACGCACAATATGCCGATACACCTACGAGAGATCGTTGCCAAATTCGGATTAGATTGAAGTAAGCACCCGCAAATAAAGATAAAAACCAAAACAATAATATCAGTACATCAGCTGAACGCAAAAAAGCACAAAACAGAGATAGAGTTAGAAAGTCTCGAGAAAAAATGTCGGCACAAGAACTCGACAAAAACGAAGAAAGGACATTGAAAGATATAAACGAAAGAACCAAGCTGGATTATTAAGACTATTGATCAATGTTTAAGTAAAGAAAAGAAAGCTGATAGAAGAAATTGGGTCAAAGCAAGTGCAAATTACAGAAAGAGATTAAAAGATAAAAAACTTGTTACGCAGTTTTCAGAAGCAAGTACTCCACCACAATCTGATAACGAAGACTATGGACCAATGGTACCAACACCAGGCTCATCTAAAAGGCTCTCTAGAAGAAAAAGAGTGAAACGTGACAGATCAATGGTTTACAGAAGGT
>VTPC01087670.1:0-11118 GCA_011009095.1 Ignelater luminosus | reverse complement strand
TGCAGTTGCTCACTTACTTTATGCGGTTTTAAACGTATAAGAGAACCACTGCTCGAGAGTGGGACTCGACAAATATTCCTAAAGCCATCGAAGCAGTGTTACAGAAGAAACTATCAATAAGAAAGAGTTTGGAGGGAAGAAATCTCGCTCGGTCTACTTAATGAAGAGATCCCGAGAAGATTTCAGAAAATCTGCAGTATTTCCAACAGAAATAGAAAACTTCTTGATGAAATACATCCAAAAATGTTCATCCATGTTTTATGGACTTTCATATAGAGCCGTCAACCAGCTACAAGTTTTCAAGTCCTAAAGCGAACGTGGCTGGAAAAAGTTGGCTGACCGCGTTTGTCAAAAGAAACCAATCACTTTCAATTCGAACACCAGAATCAACGAGCCTAGCTAGGATAACATCCTTCAACAAGCACAATGTTGGAGTTTTCTTCAACAAACTGAAACAAATCCTGGAGCGCTACAAATTTACAGCTGGCGAAATTTTTAATCTAGACGAAACGGGGATTTCTACGGTGCCAAAAGTCTAGAAGGTTTTAAGTAAGAAAAGGCGCCAAACAGATGGGCCAGATAGCTTCGAAAGAACGGGGAGAGATGTGATTCAAGTTGGAATTATTTCCGCCATTTGTAGTGCCTTTCGCCCATTTGGCTTTTTCCAAGGGTCAGGCACGATGCAAGCCGAATGCTGACAGGTGTTTCCCCAGGCTCATTGGCGTTTGGGCATAAAAATGATTGGATGACCTCGGAAAATTTCCTTCAAGTTCCCAAATTTTTCCAAAAAATACGCGTTGCAATAAAGACCATCCTGTTTTACTTATTATGGACAATCATGTGTCACACCTCAGCGTTGAAGCTCTTGACTTCTCAAAAAAAAAATGGAATTGTGGTGTTAACTTTACTACCTCACACATCTAACAAGTTGCAGCTCCTAGACAATATGGTCTTCGACCCCTTCAAAAAATTTGTTTCCAGCGGTATTGATTCCTGGTTATTGGAAAACCTAAATCAAACCATGGGAATTTTTGCATTGACTAAAATTTTCAACTTGGCATGGGACAGAGATTTACTTCATGCCCTCTTTTGTTTTCGATTGTGAGACTCATTCAGTAGCATCCACTAGTGTTGCCGAATCTACTTTTGCCAGCGTGGGTACAGTCAGCACGACCAATCACTCTGCTGAAGCGGCACGAGTTAGCCCTCAAGACGGCAGCATTGCAGCTCAACTTAGCATAGAAAATACGATGATAGGCCTAGTTTCACTTGAAGACACACGTCCATATGCGAAAGGACAGGCACAGAAGGAGTCAAATCAAGGACGTCCAAAAGGAAGGTAAGGTGTATGATTATCACCGATACCCCTGAGAAGATGCTAATTGAGAAGAAAAAGAAAACGAAGATACCGATTAAACGGAGGTTATTTGAAGCTAAATCTTCTTTCGAAAGAGAGGACAATCATAGCATCTGTAGTGTCTGTCTTACATTGATCAACTGACTGTAGTGCTTAGACATGTTGGAGTGTCAGATGTAAAGTGGTAGAATGCACACTTACTCGGTTGGAACGTATGCTATAAAAAGGGCTCGGGCTTCGGGCTTGTGCAAGCTGTACATAAGTGCAACAAACGTGGATAACATCAGCAAGGCTCTGCTCTAGTTTTAAAAAGAATGACTGACACAAGTTGGTGTAAGGGCCGATAAAAACCAAGGCTTTATCTTAAGGCTACAGCAGCTTCCAGAAGGCTTTGCAGGTCATTGCTAAAGATGTGAATCAGAAACCAGAGACAATTCACAAGGTTAGATGTCTACTAAAGCATCTGTCAGAAAAGGAAAATGCCATCATAGCACGGTTCTGGGCTGTAATCCTAGACCGAATCAACAGTATCAGCAAATCCCTAAAGAGGAAACAATAGAACTTCAAAACTGTCGTCGATTTTCTGAAATCGCTGGGTGCATTTAGCAGACTCAACGGTTGGTAAACAGTTGAGTAAAATTCTGATGACATGTTACGCTACCAAGGCTACATCGGATTTTTGTCCGTTAGTGACGTTTACGTAGCGGTCAAAGTAGCAGTAGGTAGTTGTAGTGGGTGCCGCTTTCTCTATTGAATGCACCCACTGATTGGTTTGTTTAACATGGCAAAGCAAAATGGTTGATGACTACGGAAGGAAGGCAAATAAGAAAATAAAGGCAGGCATGTACATGGAAGAAAAAAACACCAAGGCAAAGGTGACGCGGAAGAGGTTGTGCTTCGAGGAAGAGAAAAGTTCAAGATTGAAACTTACCTGCCAATATTGTATCAATTATGCGCAGAGCTTTTCCATTGTATGGAAGCTTATAACAAAGTTCATTCTCTATTTAGGCTCTTCGTTAAGTTCCCATTAAAGACAGATGCTGAAATTAAAGAAGTTGCCGAAAGATGTACAGACAATTATCTTGAGAACATCAAGTTGGAGTTTGCAGATGAAATGTGGTTCATTTCAAGTATTTTATATCACAGCTTGAAGATTTCAAAGCTGATGAATCAGTGTCAGCATCGCGAACGTACAAATTTAAATACCATATGTTGGATGATGTCAATCACTAATTACTCTAGAAGTTTAGACTGTATATATGGGCACGGGAGCCACCGATGGGGGCTGGATTCGCTCCTATAGAGACAAATCTACCAGCAGAAAGTAACTTTAGGACAGATATCTGATTGAACTTTGAAATGTAATTTCTCACAAACGACGTTGTCAAATCTTCTGAATCTTTGTTATGTAGGTTTTGCCGGACTTTGCTCATTTAAATGTAGTTTCAATCATAATCATCATAAAACCTGCATAAAACTGTAACTTCTGAGTTTTTGACCCGAGATTACTCGGAAGTTAGATCGTCAAAAAAATTTAAAAATTTACATCAACAAACAAATAATTTAATTTTCCTATAAAATTTACTATAATAAATGGCAATTGTGCTGTTTTGGCTTAGAAATGTCTATCTAGGAAAATACAAAAATAATTTATTAGATTGCTTGGCTGCAACCCAGTTGCATTCAAAATGGTAAAGGCTGTTGGAAATTTCACTAAAAATCTTATGATAGTAAGCAATATTTTACCTGTCTAAATAAAACCGAAGTTTTAATTTTGATTTGTCATGTTTGCACGTATTGTAAATAGTGCAGAGCGTGTATAGAGTAGAAAATGTTAATAGGCACAATACTGTCGAAAGAGGAAAAAAATGTAAAGGGTGGCAAACAAACTTTAGGAATTACAGACACCAAAATAGGATGACATTTTCTTCGGCTTGCGAGATTAATTGACTTCATAACATTTCTTCTTTCAGTACGTTGCAATAGAGACTTACAAGAGGTTCCGTAACTTGTTCAATCTTGAAATACCATAATATTTTTGTTTTAATAATGTTCTAAAAGAAAACGAAATTTTCATCAACGAATTTTTTATAGGAATAAGCGATCTCAATTTAGAAAATAAATAAGTTAGGGAACTTTCTAATACGGTCTACAGAAACGTTTCATACAAAACATACTACTGTTATTTGAAAACAAAGAACAGCAATAATAAGTATTATTGGGAATTAAACGGCTAAGTTTACCTTGCGGTTTGCCAAGGTTGTTAAATAATAATGGTGTACTGTGAAGAGTAGGTCACCCCAGTAGCAACCATTTGTGATTGAAAAAATTAAGGTTAGATTAACGTAAGCAATGTTATTTTCATTATTTCATAACAATTTATATTCGAAATTAGGAAATGGTTAAAAATTGAATGCTGCAACGGTAGTTTTGAATGTGATTTTGAATAACAAAAAATTCCAATGTCATAGATCGCTACTTGCTCCTGGGCGACGATTTTGATAACTACTTTTTAATATTACATCCATCACAGATTTGAAAAAGAACCTGCTTTTCTCTCCATAAGCATGAACAACTTATACCTTATCTCAAATACAAACGTCAGCAGGATATGAAAGCGCTTTGGAAACATTGCGTGAGATGCCGGTAGCAAACGAATCACAGATGGTTGCTACCAACCGTCCAAAAACTTTATGATTCAAATGCTACCACTTGCTGACGCATAATTCTAATTTACAGGAGGTTGTGACGTTCCGGATACAGTGAAAGCTCCTATGAGCAGGCATCAACGATCACCAAAGTTTTGTCCATACAAGGTAGAAAGTTATTTACTCTGTAAAATTTATGTCGGTATCATAAACACGACACAACAAAAAATTAGAAATACATAAATAAGTAACAACAATAGAAACAAATTTATTTTTAATTTTAATTTAAATTTATTTAATAGCTTATCCTGTCTTCGCTTTTTCCATTCTACCGGTGTTATTTTTATTAAAAGTCACGATATGCGTTTTCCTACTAACTTTTCTTGTATGTACTTATGCAACACTTCAAACGCATGTGACGTCAGTGTTGCCAATAATGATGGTCTTCCACCAAATTGGCGTTTTGCGGGGGGGTAATCATGGCGCGCAATAGTTCTTGTTGGCGCTTTGCTCATTTTTTGGCGTTCAAAAATTGTTTAAGTTTAAATCTGTTTGACTTTAAAATATAATAACTATTACTACTTTTATTGCATTTCAGCAATACAAGTTCTACAGGGAATCTTAATATATGTGCAATTTGAACCGGTATTCGACGGTGGTGCCCTCTAGTAAACGAACTGAGAATATACGTCATGTTGTTTAAATGTTTGTCATTCTCTCACTACATCGATCGGTCGTAATCGGTCGTCTTAGGTTGACTTACGCCAGCCCATCATTTTAAACATGTTTGAAATTTGACTCATCTTGACCTAAGAAGATAGTAGAATGAATATAGTGCGCATGCATGCCCGCATTGAAAAAAGAAAATCAGATTTTTAAAAACAGCTGTAGTTTATATGCCCTACTCAAAACGATGGCTGCAGTTTGTTTATTAGTAATTGGAAACAGGTTGATGACATACGAAAATAATTTTCGATTATTTAAAAACTGAGAGTATAAAGTATGAAATTCTCCTACGCTTGTTCTTTTTAAAAAGACTGGTCTAACCCAAACAAATCTTTTGTTGTTCGCAATCTTTTAATATGTACATACATAGTATTAGGAACGTTTCAACAGTAGAACTATCACTATCGTTACTACTATTATTAGTATTCATTTTTTTTTGCTATTATGATTACGATGATGATGACTGTTATTGTTTATGTATTACTTTATAAACAATGCCAGAATCATGACCAGAATTAAATACTTTCTGAGGTTCATGTGAGGTTATTTAATTACAGGAAAGAAGCGTCAAATTCAAGATTTTGTTTGTGAGAGAGGTTGTAGAACTACTTCGATAAGTTCTAATCGTTCTGTTTCGGTCAGTGGTTAATAGGTATCTATCGAAGACTATCAAAGGTCTGTGAGAGTCCTGCCTAACTGTTACTGAATACAAGCACTTTTACAATATTTCAGGCTTATTTCTAAAATCCTGTAATTTCTTTTTAATTCTCTTGTTTCTATTCGCATTAAAAAACGACATCCAAGCCTATTTTTTTATTTATTTTTTATGGAAATCTTTATTTTAAGAATACTGCGATTTTTTGAAAAAGCTTTCTGATATCATATACGGTTGATTTTTCTATGCAATTTCTTGAAGACCATATTAATGTATTTTCACAGTTAATGTTTTAAAATTGTAAACAAGTTTAACGGGCAGATTATGTAGCCTTAAATTCAGTTCGTATACCTACGCTATCGTTAAGTTGGTAACAGATAACCACAAACTAGAATTGCATACACCCTTAAAAATTAAATGTACGATCTGCACAGCTGATCATTCGTCCAGCGGAATTGACCCACCAGAAAAAGTGCGTAAGTACGCAAAATCTTTCATCAGATCTTCTACAAATAGTTTTAGTGCTTTAATCACCATTAGCTAATTAAAAAGGTAATCCGAAATAAAGAATATTTGTATAACACATAACCTCACTTTAGTGTATTAATGAAGAGTAAAATCGTGTTGATAGCCTAAAGTGGTCTGGCGTTTTAGTTTTACACGAAACTATCAAAATACGTTTAAATTTAAGACGATACTGTAAACTTCTTATCTACGTCGTAAGTTTATAAAGGATAAGTTATCGGGTCATGTGTGAAACATGGAGTTGGTGTCGGCACAAGCAATGGTAATAGAAGTTCTTCAAAGAGCTTCTAGCCAAAACCCAGAGATTTTAAAACCTGCAGAAGTTAAATTACGAGAATGGGAAACTCAGCCTGGTTTTTACACTGTACTTTTTGTAAGTAACGTTTTTGTGATATTCATTATGTATTGAGCTGTTTACATTTCTTTTGCAGAACATTATATCTAGTCATTCTACTGATTTAAATGTACGGTGGATAGCAGTCTTATATTTTAAAAATGGTGTAGACAAGTATTGGAGGAAAAATGCTCCTAAGTAAGTTTGCATAATGACATGTTTACTTCTGTTAAGTACAATTTTTTTTTTGTTATAGTGCTATATCAGACCAAGAAAAGGCAACATTAAGACAAAGTTTAATTAGTAATTTTAGAGAACCAGTAAATCAGATTGCGTTACAGTTAGCTGTTCTAGTTTCTAAAGTAGCTCGATTTGATTGTCCAAGAGAATGGCCAGAATTGTTTCCAACGTTATTGCAAGGTGTTGAAAGTGCAGATCTTTTGGTTCAGCATCGTGCTCTGTTAACTTTACACCATGTTGTTAAAGCCATATCATCAAAAAGGCTTCCAGGTAAAACACGAACAATGAAAAAATAAATTGCTTGAGAAATTTGTACCAAAACAATCTTTTTAGGAGATCGTAGGTTGTTTCAAGATTTCACTTCAAATATTTATACTTTTATTTTACATTTATGGAATAATTTTACGGAAAGCTTTTTAAGAGATATTGCACAAAATGCTTCCAGTGAAGCTATAACGGCAAATTTAGAAAAAGCTTTGTTGACATTAAGGATACTGAGGAAACTGACAGTGTTTGGTTTTTATAAACCTCATGAAAATCAAGATTGTATGTGCTTTTTAAAAGTAATATTTGATCGAGCCAGAACTTCATTAGAATGCCGTAAGTAAAATGTGTGACGGATAACAATTTTATAAAAAACGTCGTCTTATACAATATATTACCCTGCAAAGTGTATATTAAAGAAATTATTATTTTAGCTGATTATAGTATATCAGTGATAATGTCATGTGTCAAGTGTTGAGGTTAGTTAACTGTCAAATCCATAACCTATTAATAGTTGACTTTGATTTAATTTTTTGATTTGACAGCTTGACAATGGTTACTATGATTTTTTCAGTTCAGTGATGGAATTGTGAACTCACAATACGATGATACAAGAAAAATGATTCTCAATCACATTTGATTATTAAGTAGGCAAGAGTTGGTGTTAATAATGACCATTTTTTGAGATTTAGTTATTTATTTGTTTAATTTAATTAAAATCTGGAAGGTAAAAGACAGAGTTTCCAAAACTAAATGCAGTCCCACTCCAGTAACTTGAATTTGAAGGAAAAAATAAATCAGTTTGAGCAATAAAAACTAACTAAAAGGTATCTTTACACACATTCATGTTTTGCAATAAGTTCCAGTTATCAAGGATTTTTTGTTATCGAGACTTGAGTTACCTAAGTTCGACTGTATTTTCAAATGTATCTTTATAATTAAAATTCACGTGTTTTGTTCGTGAACTTTGTTTTCTCTGTATAAAAATGGAGTAAACAACATATGTTGATATGTAATAGTATGAGTCAGTCAGTCGTTCAGATGAGTAAAAAATAAAATGTCTTCATTTGCCTCTTATGTTAGATCTAGCGGAAATATAAATATTTTTAAAGAGCAACTTAGTAGGATGTTTGAGGACATATTAAGTACATATAAAAATTAGAATTATATGTGATGGTGACTGCAATGTGAACTTCAATGCGTGCTGCTGAATATCCTCTTAACGTAAGCAATATATTCTTAACATTTGGCCTTGAAAAAGATATTAATTTATGTATCAGAATCAAAAATGGAACACAATCTTGTATAGACAACGTTTAATTAAATTTAATTAAATCAGAAGTAGTAGATTTTCACATACCTGATCACAAAGAATAGTTAATACACTTTGGAACTGCGAATTATAATAAACGATCAGTTATCTGGAAATGTATAAATGAAAATCTTTGCAGAGCTAAATGTAGAAACATTTTGACAACTCATTTCCCAGATGACTTTAATAATTTATTTCTAAACATTGCAGATAACCTAATAGAGGATAATCCCACTGCAGCTGTCGATCCTCAAAAATTTTTAAGCAATATGAATATTCCAACCTAGAAGTCAATCTATTTAATTCCTACTACTGATAGTAAAATCATAGATATAATTAGATCATTAAAGAATACAAGACCTTTAGATGTACGCGGTGTATACTTATCCTCATACTTTATAGATGCATTTTTTGATCCAAAATAAGAAAAATAATTTTTATAAATATATGTCTGCAACCTCTTCAATTATGAGATACAAGCAATTTAAAATTTAAAAATACGATTTTATTTTTTTTTGTAATTATTGAAATAAATAAATAATTAACAATAAACATCAAATCAACTGTTCAAAATGCCCATCTCTGGCTGCGATGCACGCTTCTCATGGATTCTCGCACACGTCCAAAAATTCCTGGAGTATTATGAATTGTTTGAAAGCCTTCTTCCATGCATTCTCGAAGGGCCTGTACGTTAGGAATTGGAGTATGATAAATCAATGTTTTAAGGTGACTTGCAGTCTGAAGATCTAGCAAGCCAATTAATCAGCTCAGCTCTACCAATCCAACGATTTCAGTACCTGGCATTGAGAAACTCTCTTGCTGTCCGACTAAAATGTGGCAGAGCACCATCATGCATAAACCAGGATTGATGACAAACTTCTAATGGAACGTCCTCTAAGAGTTTTGGTAAATTGTCATCCAAAAATCACCTGTAGCTTTGCCCGTTAAGTGTTTGTGG
This sequence comes from Ignelater luminosus, assembly GCA_011009095.1. Taxonomy (NCBI): domain Eukaryota; kingdom Metazoa; phylum Arthropoda; class Insecta; order Coleoptera; family Elateridae; genus Ignelater; species Ignelater luminosus. Next base: position 2,099 of record VTPC01087670.1, on the reverse strand, counting down.
GAAAAGGAAAGGACCAATCAAATTATTGCCTATTATACTTGCCCAAACAAGAAAATTGTTGCTGATGCCAAGATTGAATCATGGCTTGAGGATTTTCTATTGACCTTGGTGATTATTAGGGTAGTTCGTAATAGCATTTTTCGTGAATTTTGCTTCATCAGTGTAAAGCATTTTAAATTGAAAATCAGGATTAACACATTGTTTTAGAAACCAATTATAAAAAATTACTCTCGGCTGAAAGTCACCTTCTGATTGCTGTATATGGTATGGAAATAACAGTTGCTCTTGAAGAACTTTCCACACTGTCATGTGAGATATTTGCATTTGTAATGCTACACTTCTAGTGCTGCTTTCTGGATTTTCTTCAAATCTATGTAAAATCTCCTCAAGATTTGAAATGCGTACTGTTCTTTGTGCACCATTATCAGAAAAATTATAAGAAAATCTACCTGTTTCTCACAAGTGATGATGAATGTTTTTTTATCAGGAATCCGTCTTTGAGAAAACGATTCTATGTACAGACGTCGTGCTTCACTTGAAAAAGTGATGACCAATAACTTTAAAAATCTTTTAAACTCAGTAATTTCTCAATTTAAATTTTGTGGCCTTTCTCATTTTTTAATAATAATGGGCAGTCCAATTTTCAAAATTCTCATCAAAGCTTCTGACAAGTTACCAAATTAAAGTTAATTAAAAATTATTGCAAAATGACTCGAGTAACAGTAAAATTACAAGCCGAAGGAGGTCTGTAAACTAAAAGGGTAGACAGATTTTAAGAAGACCCTAAAATGTTTTATTTGATTTTATATGTATAGTTGTGGTAGCAGCAACGCTATACTGTGCATTATTATCAGCAGACACCCTGGCAAGCCGCTTTTGAGCCAGTTAGCTTTTACTTTGTAGATATTAGAGTAGATAATAAGCTGATTGGAAGCAAGTCTTATTAGACTGAGGTATTTTTGGTAACGGTATTATTATGAAACTAATAAATCAGTCTTCATCCTTCCATATGGTGATGATATAACATAACCTAAAAATATTTGCAAATCCTACTAAAATTGAATTATGCCCGGTTTCTGAAAGCTGGTGTTATGTATCATATAGTTATCAGACGCATAACTTTATGGAACTGATAAACTTCTTAAGTGTTGCTCGAAATATTGTGCTCTACTTTATAACTATTGGTTTCTTAAGTAGTTACAAGAAAAACCGATAGGTGGCTACTACACTTGCAACACTAGATAAACAAAAATTACTTTAAAAAAGTGAAATAATTTGAAACTGTTACACATTTTCCAACAACACTGTCATTCTATAGCAGCACTTTCATCTAAAACATAACCTGCTGTTAGAGATCAGTAATTGATTGATGTAGAATGCGCCGGCGCTACATAACTTATTGCACCAACTTGTGAAGCCAATATCAGTCCCATAAATACAACATAGCGTTTGAGAAACAACTTTTGGCGATTTATATATTAGTTAGATAAATTGCTTTCAGAAACCGGGCATTAACCAACTGTCATAACCACAAAACATAATGTTTCATTTTGTGTTCACTTTCAAACTTGTTTTACAGTTTATCTCATTTCTATAATTCCTGTTAAATCTTTGTTGTGTTGGTAACAAAACCTTCTAAACACTAGAATTTTTCATTGAGAAATGTTGACAGTATTGTTATTTATGTTTTTATTTAAAATCAGAGGTTAGATTGTCATTTAGAAAAAGTAAGTGTTTGCATTTCATAGTTACCATTTATTGTTTGTTTATTATTTGGAATAAAAAATTATTTTTTGTGTTTATTACTTTAATATTAATTGTAATCAAAATGATTTGCACGTAAAAACGAATTAACTGCATTTTAACCTCATTTTGATATATGACATTTGTTTGACATAAGATTTTCTAGTGAGAAATGTGTAACTAGAAATAGTGACACCAACATAAATAAGTTTGGGGTATAACAGTGCATGCTACTAAAACCCTAAACATTTGAAATGGATTGGAATTATAGAAATGAGATGAGGTATATTGAAGATGATTCCAGAATTACTAAAGGGTTTTCCAATAAGAGGTGTTATTTTGATATTCAAAGAAAA
>VTPC01087667.1:0-16347 GCA_011009095.1 Ignelater luminosus | reverse complement strand
TTTTTTTCACGAACGTGAAAAAAATTAATTAAGAGGAATTTTCAGTTGTTGATGTTGGTGTGAAATAAATACCTAACTTTTTTCTGTATGTTTACACTACTGATATTGTTTTGAAATAATTTTAAAGGTTTGAAAGCTGTCAAATATTTCAATCATATTTTAAATTTTGAACTGTTAATTGTAAGTATTAATATTTATGTAAAAACTTACAACTTACAAATAAACATTTTCCTGAAAATCTTTCATTAACAAATTGTCTTTATTTCTATCAATAGTAATAATATCATCAATGATAAGTGTTAACCTTAAATTGCAAAAAATAGGTTATGTCAAATTTAATATTTAGCAACTGTCAAATAATAGATACAGTTACAAAAGCAAAAATTAGAGGATGAGAAGATTACTGAACTTAACATAAATAAATAGATTTTATATGGCTGAAAGATTACAAATACCAAGGTTATTTAAATCACAACATGTCTATTTTATTTCCATTACACTAAGCTTAAGGACTGCACTGTATATGGTCGCATTCAGGAGACGAACTTGCTCCGTAGCAGCTCCGGAGTGGTTGGTAAAACGTCTACTGAATACAGCGCTACCTGAGTGATACTTTGGGAGCAGCTACGTAGCGGCCGCCATGTTTAGGAGCGCTTTTTACATCCGCTTCTTTGCTACATTCTCAACGTGATCACTGCTTGCTTCTGGTAACAAAAATAAATTAAAGAAATGGATCACGATTATTTTTTATTAAATAATAATGATATATTAACAATAACTTTACCAAAAAGTATGTTTCGGGAAGAAGTTTTACAAAACTTTTATTTTTAATATTTATAATGTATTAAAAATATTAAAATATCAAAACTTATTATTAAATATTATTCTTAAATGTGTTAAAGTAAATTATTTTTTATTTGCCCATTCTTTTTTTCAAAAAGTGATTTAAAGAACAGAAAATAAATTTAGATATTGATATTATATTCAATTGAAATAATAGATTTCAGGATCAATTAGAAAGCAGAAATATTACTATTAGTACAAAGCAATGCGTTTGCAAAATCAAAAAGTAAAAATCATTTTAGATATTAAAAACTGTTAACAGCCCCGAGAAGTATATTTACTAGTGTTTTGCTAGATATAATTTCATTTTAACTTATATTAAATCTTGAATAATTATTTCTTAATTGCTACTGATGTACAATCTACTTCCCAGTTTTTTGCATGGACAAAAGACAAATTAGTAAAAAAAAAAGAACACACGTCGATAGCTATACAGCCTACAAACCAGCAGGAAACCCAACAGCAAATAATGTGGGAAAAATGAAGCAAATGTTATTGGTGAATACTTTGAACTTCTTTTCCTTCATTTAAAGTTACTCCAAGGTCATACTTGGCTCAGCTCCCGATTCAGTAGACGTATAACGAATGTAGTAGAATCCGCTACCGCTCCATCTGAGCGGCTCTGTAGCTATTTCGTCTCCTGAATGTGACCTATCACATCATTCATTTGGAAGAAAAGTGACAGAACTCGAGAAACATAATTCTTCAGGAGAAGCAATTTAATTTTGATTTTCTGATGTTCATATATACAGATCGTGTTATAATGCAATATGACTTATGACACTGTAGCTATTTTGAATTCATTCTATGCACAAGAAAAACAAAAAGCAGGTTTCTTAATCTGTGCTACTTTTTTCTGGATGAGTGATATATTTCACCAAGTTACATAATTGTATGTGCAAGCCAACTTTGCACACCATAGCTGAGGTGAAGGTGTTGTGAAGGTATGTACCTGTTTAGATCAATTGAGCTACACACCTAAGGATAATAATATTTTATAAAAGATTGGCGAAAAATATGTTTATCACAAATACTTGTTATTCCAACCTATTCTTATTCTATAACCTCTTGGGTCCATTCAAAAACGAACACTCTGGTATTTATGAACGCCAAAGAATGTTGAATGATTTATTTACCACTTAACTTTACGTTTGTATCCATCAGAAATAGCAGTGTAGCAGTATTTATATTAGTTAAAGTAAACAATTCTATGATACTTCTTTTATGGATAATGATGAAAGTGGTGATGAGTTGGAAACTGTAGCTGCTGCATTAGTTTTAAAATGTAAAATTTAAAAAAAGATTAAAGAGCAATAAATGAACAAAAATGCAAAACATAACCTCAACACTCACTTATTTTCATAACATTCAAAATGATCATGCGTCAACGTCATCATCACACTCATCACACCAGTCTAGACTGTAGTAATTATGGATGATACTTATTAAAGCTCCTAGACATTTATGAAGGGGTGACAGTATATTACCAGAGTTTCACTCCCACCATTCTTGAACACTTATTATTCATCCAGTTGACAGTGTTGACACCTGGGTAACAGGGGGACTATTTCTGAATGCACTCCTTTGTTTATTCAATGCTATTTGAAAAATAAAATAATAATAATACATTTCATCAACCAAACTAAAAAAGTTTGGTTACTAAAATCGATTTGTCCGTCTGTACATGTGTTTCAATTCCTGTCCACTCTACTCCACATATGATATAGGAGTATGATTTAGATGTAGAATTCTATTCTGATTACGGATCTGAAATTTGTATTCTGATATCTCAAACCGTTCTTGAGAAAATCGATTTTGAAAGATGACGCAATAGTAAATTAACGATGGCGCAATAATAAAGTGAAAAACAAAGCCAGTTGATTGTTAGACAAAATACAGACACCACACAAAAGACGATCGTAAATTCTGGTAAATTGAGCTCAATAACGATTTTCTCTCCGCTAGAGGCGCTGCTGTTCCACGTCAGATTTGACAAGTTTAAACATCAGTTTATAAGTTGGAGGTTATTAGAATTTAAATTTTGTTTTTCATAATAATAAATAATATGAGCGAAGTTAAGTTGCTTTTTTAAGATTGATTGCATACAATTCCTTTCTTAACTTTGTATCTTATTCGTGGTTTGCTTATTTTTCAAGTTTGTTAATATCGTTTTTTATAACTAAAGTATATAGATAGTATCGAACAGGTAAAATTCATATCATTTCTCATTAGTTTTGTGTTGTATATTTTGTGACAACTATATTAAATTGCATGTATATTCTTAATATAGTCATTCTATGTATATTTATCTATATTCTTCAATGTGGTATAAAGAACAGATAATTAATTAACAGCTCATTATCATTAAGCACAAAACTGCCTTTATCAGAATAAACAACAATAACAAAACATATTATTAGATACCATTCTTAACATTAAATTTGTAATGTAGAAACTGCAAATTGTCACATGAAAAAACTCTTGAGATGTTCACATTTACATGTACAAATTTTTACCAGCTTATCCCTCATGTCTGGTGCTCCACAATATCGTCCTTTAGATCAAACACAGAACGAAGAAGCTAATGGTGATAATGAATTTAAAAAAGCACGTGTATTATATGATTATGATGCAAAGGATGTGACTGAATTAAGTTTGATGGGTGACGAAGTAAGTGTTTTGTTTTTCTTATTGTCGTTTAAAATAGTTTAAAGGTAATTTATTATTTTTTTTAAAGGTTATATTAGTCGAAGAAATGCCTAATAAAAAGGATGAAGATTATTTTTTGGGTAAACGAGGGCAGCAAGTAGGGAAAGTCCCTAAAGCATTTGTAGAAATTATTTCATAAGCTTTAATTATTTAATTTGTTTTTGGTAACTCAAATAAGTGATTCTCTCTTTATTTTTGTTAGTTGAAAATTCGTATTTAGAATAATTGTTAAAAATATTCCTTGTTAATCTTTATAACGATTTTAATGGCAACGATGTGTTCATTATCATTATTATATTCCATTGAGTTGTATTCCATTCATCATAAAGTGACTGAAAATGTTATAATTCCATTTGTTTTGAATATACCATTACATGTAGGGACAATATAACAAATTAATTCTTAAAGGTAGTTTTAACTGTACAATTTTATTTATTATGTTCTATATTGATATGCATACTGCGAGATAGTAAATTGTTACAATTATTTACATTAAGAGATAGTATTGTTTTGAATATCAATATTTTGTCAAGATATAAGCTTTACAGTTAGATTATTAACCTTATTCTTTAGTGGGAAAAATAATATTGCTACTACGGGGGTCATACCTGTTAATCATATAATACAAATGTTTATTAATTTTAAGACTTGTAGTATTTATTTATGAACTATAAGTAAAACAAATATAATAAAATCTGCAATAATAATATAGTCAATTTTAACTTATAGTGCAATTGTTTATGTGGCTTTGATCGATCTTTCTTCTTGCAACATGTAGCAAAGTAAAATTACCTCTAGAAACCTTTTGATTGATACTTTAGGAATATTTAGAGGTATTTTATCTTGTAATATGTGTTATTCCTACAATAAATCACATTCTGTTACTTGTGAATGTAAGCTGTGCAATTTACTGATATTCCAATTTATCAACTTCTCATAAAATTTTAACTTTGTGATGCCTATTTATGTTATCATTGCACAGCTTAAATTAATGTTATATTTAAAGAATGTTCAAGTTTAAATGCATGTCAAATACTGAAATTTCAATTTATTGTATTACGAAACAATAATTCACTTAACTATTAGATATTATAGAGTTAAAAGCTTTAATATTATATAAATGTAATTAATATAATCAACTATGAATTGTTAATAAAGATGAAGTTGTTGACTTTTTATTAGTATTTGAAGATTTAGAATAATCATAATTGGTAGATCAGTAGAATGATTTACTAATTAAAAAATTTTAAATAACAAAAAGCGATCCACTACCAATTAAAACAATCCTGACTTTGCTTAAGTCTTATTCATATTATGTATACAGGGTGTATCAAAACGGTCTTGTATAAAGTATTAAAGACATAAATCTGCCATTAAAAATTTTCCTTCAACATCTAGTCCTTCAGAAAACAATTGTTAAAGTTTGTAACATAACCTTGCGTTACATATATCCTCTTGCTTCAATAAAAAAAAAGAATCAAAGACTTAAGCAACTAACAAGATACAACCTTCAAAAAAATTTCACAGCTCCAGCACAACCAGCAAATCAAATATTCTACTGCATAAACAATCAGCTCAAAAACAAGAAGAAAACAAATGCTTAAAATCTGAACAAATGCCCGTTTCTCCTATGTATGCCCTACCATACTGGCGTGCAACGTTGTAGGCACAGTTTTTTGTCTGCTGGTCTTCGTTGCTGGGTTTGGTTTTGGTGATCATTTTCCTAAGCGTCACCGAAAATTTAAATCTGTTTTCGATTTTTTGGAGTTGATCGGAGATGCCCAATACATACGGGATGACAACTGTTGTTTTTCAGCTGCATTATCTCTGCCTGTTCGTCCTCTGTGTTTTGGTTGTTCTCGGACGTTAGGTTAGCTGCAGGTGTTGAATTAGCTGCTATAGTATCAGGGTATCCATTCTCTAGAAGGGTTTGAGCTATCCTTTTCCTCTCCTTCTTCAGTACATATTTTCTTCGCTCAATCACATAGGCATCTTGCGATGCCTATTTTCACACTTCTGTGATGGTTGAAGTAGTGCAGGTATCTACCTGTGTGGATAGGTTTCCTGTGAACTTGTCCCCGTCTCTTTGAACCAAGACGTCCAGGAACGGTAGTTGTTATTTAGACTCCACTTCCATTGTGAATTTGATCAAAGGACCATGGTTATTGAGGGGGTGTAGTCAAGTTCTTCAGTCCCATGTGGCCATATCGCAAAGATGTCATCGACATACCTTAGCCATAATTTTGGCTTTGCTTGAGACTAGATATCACCTTCTGTTCAAACTCCTCCATGAAGATGTTGGTCTTAATTGAGGAGAGTGGTGAACCCATTGCCATACCAAACTCCCACTGGTAGAATTTGCTGTGTAATTGGGAATATGCCATCTATTGTGAGCAGCTCCATTATTGCGTCTACACTTAAGTTTGTTCGTATTTTCAGGGTGCGGTCATTTTCCAGCCTTCTTCTAACAATATTGAGAGTGTCATCTGTTGGGACGTTTGTGAATAGGCTGACTATATCAAAGCTAACCAGGACGTCATTAGTGTCGAATCTTACGTTTCTAACTGTTTCGACAAAGTGTTCAGTATTTCTGACTGCTGACGGGGTTGTTTCCACCAGTCCAACAGGAATCTGGGCAGTTTATGACCAGAAAAGTTTCTCAAGTTCACAACCGGCCTCAGAGGTATGTTCTCCTTGTGTATCTTCGGCAGGCCCTACAAGTGGAGCAGATTACCATAATGTGGAGTTAGTTTGCTTCTCATTTGGGTTGAGCTCCTCTTTATGTTTGAACAGCGTTTGGTATATTTTCGTTGATTGCATAGGATGTTTAGTAATTTTTACTCGCCCGTGTCTAGCGGTTTTTGGATCTCACTATCGTAAGTCTCTGTGTCCATAATCACAGTTGCGTTATCCCCTTATCAGTGGGAAGAATCTTAATCGAGCTGTCTTTCTTTAGTGAGGTTCTGCTTCACCTTTCTCTTCTTGTCCAGTACACCTCTCGTCCTGTATCTGTACTCTTCTTCTGTCACGACAAAATATCTCAACAGAGTGCGGCAGTAGCCCAATTAATACCTCAAACAAAAAACCTAGTTAACTAAACAGCTAACAACAGCACATTCCACCATCCAGCATATGCTGAGATTCCATCCTACAGGGAAGTCCAAAGTTGTCACTAAAATAATGCAAAATAAAATTTCCTGAGTATCAGGGTAACCACCCCTACTCAAACAACCCCAAGGGTTCATAATAACAAGCCATCGCTCAAGATAAGAGACCAAGAAAATCCAAAAAAATTGAACAGCAGAAAATCCTACAAAATAATGTAAGAATGGCACTGTTTTAATATAAAATGTGAAAGTAAATAAATAAAGAAAGATGAATGACCCGAGGTTCACAATTATAAACAGGTTAACATTCACATTTAAAGAGCGCGAGACTAAATGCATTCAAGGATCGACTTGTCATCTAGCTACTAGAAGAATAAAGAAGTTGCACAAAAAATTTACAAAAAAAATATGAAAATCTCTGGACTAGAACAACCAATGACCTAAAATCATCTAAAGGGAAAATAAAAAACGAGAAAAAAAAAGAATAAACATCTGTGTAGCAGAACCCAGTAAACACAAAAATATTAAAAAAATAAAAAATACAAGGCCATGCGGAGCAAGTGTAAACAAGGATAAAAAAAATACACTAGCAATAATGCAAGACCTGCCGAAGCAAATATAACCAATTAATCTAACAGAAAAAAATATACAGTAACACTACTGTAAGTAACCAATACTGGAAAAACATTTAAAAAAATACAAACTTCACTGTATAGCAGAATCCACCAAAAGCGTTATAAAATCTCATACATCTCACATACTCACCACCTGCAGCAGTATAAGCAACTCCCTACTGAAAACCAGCAGCATCACTTAACAAGGAATAACACATTCCTAAATCACTCCCATCACGGAATCTAAACCACGAACTCGCAATATCAAACCATTCCATTACGGAATCAAATTAGGAACTAACACATTGCAACCCACTCCATCATAAAACTAACAAGAAATAAACCAGAAAAACGCTATTCAGACAAACCAAAAAAATATCTGTCTTTCAGCACAGCGCTGTACTTAAATTGTTCTAGCACTCACTCAAGCTAGAAGAAAGCCAACTGAATTGGGCAACCTCGAATCAAAACAAATCGCACTTTACAAAAGCTCCCAAAAATTGAAAAGCAAAAAAATAGGAAAACAAAAAAAATAGAAAACAACCCAGATAACCAGACAGGGTTTATCAAATTCTCTTATGGGAAAAAGCAAAGAAATCTCATCCACAGGGTGGAGATGTTCCTGAAGTGGCCACTTCATCGCCCAACCAAGCTCCCATTGACGAAACTACCTAGAAGGTTGACATCCTTGGATAGGTAGAAAGTTACCTACCCCTGGTAATCATTGGATAAACTAACGAAGTTGTACACCAAGGGGTTGATGACTTGGGTGTACTACACATTCCTCATATCTGGGGACATGGAGCTTTTGATTTCTTTATCACTGTTGTACTGCACAAAAAGTGTCCAATAATCTACCTACACCAGATGTAATCCGTTCACTTAAGTTGTTTATTTATGGCTTGGTTGTTAAACGGACGCTTTGTTACTGTTTGGAAAAATTGTTTTTGTCAGGTAGTGCCATAAAACCCAAAATGAATGCTGTTTACTACACCTATTGAGAGAATATTTCCAAAAGCTGTGTTTATCTTACATCAATATCCAGGAGTAGATTGTTCAAGCAATGTTTGATGTGTTTCAAGTTTCTATGAACTCTGAAACTGTCACTGAATAAAATTTAGTTAGTAGATTACAAAATGTAATATTCCTTTGGCTTTTTAAACTTATTTCTTCATTTATCAAGTTTTATATGTTGCTTTATCTAAATTGCCGTTATTTATGTACACTTAATATACATTACAACTCAAAGAGTTTTGCGAGCTTGTATTAGAAACACTTTGCTCCTGAATTCCATCTTTACAGATCTCGTTATAGTTGACATGGCTGAAAGATTTCATTTCTTTTAGGAAGCGTGGAAATATTTTCTTTCAGTGTTTACCTTCTCAGGAAGATTTGAATTGTTACAACTACCACTTCATCTAGATTTTATGTCTTAAGTCATTTGAAGGCTACTTATTGTTTCTATCTTATTCAATGATAGTTTCGATAAAGTATGCTGCTTTGGTGGGTAAAAAAAGTATGAGTACATTACTATATGGTGCATTCTGATTTTGTTATAATTACAGCATATTTTGAAGAAATTCGTAATTTTAGTGTTTTTAAATTGTCAGATTTAATATTTACATTTTACATATATGCTGCAATATAATGTGGTTAATTTATCATTACACACTCATAAACCGTATCAGTTTTTTTGAAAAACTTAAAAAATTGAATTAGATAGTTTCTTGTGCTATCACCTAGAAAACAAGAGCAGCAATGTGAAGAATAAGTCTTAAATGGAACACCCTGTATTTTATTGGATAATTAGAACAATTATGAAATTATCAATACAACACAACTTTTAGTTTTTCAACTGACCAATAATTAAGGTCATAGCAATAATAATTAGATTATCAAAAGTAATAACGTAATAAGATTTTCAAATTTCAATAAAATCCTTTTCTATATGTATTGCAATCTTTATTTTGGTTAAAAGTCGAATGGTAAAAAAAAAGATCGCATGTATATAAATTTCATTTTTATTAATTAAATTAACATAAAAATACAGAAGTACAATTACTTCTTCTTGGACACACCAACTGTGCGACCACGACGGCCAGTTGTTTTAGTGTGTTGACCACGTACACGTAAGCCCCAGTAGTGACGCATACCTCTATGGGCACGGATCTTCTTCATGCGTTCTAAATCTTCACGCAACTTCGAATCAAGGTATGAAGATGTCAACTACAAAACAATAAATATTAGTAAATTATTTAACCTAAGTACACAAAACATTAAAAGAAACATAGATGTTGCAAATAAATCAATAATTGCATGTTTTTACCCATAAATGCGTCACAGATATCACTATATTAGTGACTGCTTTACATTATTATAGGTTCATTATAAAATGCAATCTACATGACAACTTGCATTATTTATTTTGCACAGGCTACCAGCAAACCATACATAGTAACAGTATAATTTGTCGTTTACTGTGCCTAAGTGAGATAGATTTAAAATAGCACTAAATTAACACTTACCTGACTGTATTTTCCATCAACGATATCTTTTTGTCTGTTAAGGAACCAATCGGGAATCTTATATTGCCTTGGATTTGACATAATTGTAATAATTTTTTCAACTTCCTCTTCTGAGCATTCTCCAGCTCGTTTATCCAGATCGACATCAGCCTTTTTCAATACAATATTTGCATATCTTCGGCCAACACCTTTGATGGCAGTTAAGGCAAACATAACCTTACGTTTGCCATCAATGTTTGTACCCATGATACGAAGAATGTGTTGAAACTTCTCAGGTATTACTAGCGACTAAAAGAAATAAACTCAAATGTAAAAAACCTGATACTTACATGTTTACATGATATCATAATTTAGGGTTAGATTACATTGAATTGGGAATTTAAGTAAGAAAATCACAGAAATTATTATTGGAACAAGAAAACCAGAACTGGCACACAATTTCCAAACTTTACTTTCATAAAGATGATTCTAAATTATTAAAATATTTTCAGAAATCTCAATACTAACCATTTTTATTGAGTGTCAAATGCAAAAGAAGAATTAGCGGATATTACGGATATTACTTTGGAACGGAAACATGAGTAGAAGGAACGCACTGTAAGCAAACTGTCGCGCATGCGTGTAGCTTTATATGGATGCGTTCAATTCTAATCCATGGTAAACTTTATAAAGTGCTTTTAAGAGGCTTTAACTTTAAACATGCCTTCTTACAAACTAAAAAAAATTGGAAAAACTGTTATTGAATAAAAACACAAAGTAAAAATAATTTTAAAGTTATAATTAAATGCTTGATTATATATTAATAAGTTAAATTAATCCCGTCTACTGAACGAACCTTTCGAAAAAAAAAATCTGACAAATACGCCAACATAGTACATAACCTCACCTACTTCTGATCTGTCAGATTATTATTATTTGTCAGATTAAAAATATAAACTGTTGTAATTTTATGCATAAAATTTTGTGTACTGTAAGTGATTTAAAATCTTGAGATTAAAACTTATAAGTTCATAGTAACTACAAGCTTATTGTTTGTTTTTGTGTTACTTATAATATAAATAATTAACAAACTACTTTTTATGCTAGAACACTCAAATATAATAATATTCAAGCTTTTAATTAATTTTAAGAATGAGTAAATTATCTAGAACAGGTTCCTTAGAGGAATCTAAATCACAGATACAACAAAATCTGGAAGATGAAGTTGTACAGGAGATACTAAAGACAGGTACTGATTTACGTCATTATTCGAAACAAATTGAAAAGGAACTAAAAGAAGTGGAAAATAAATCTATTCAAGATTACATTAAAGAAAGTCAGAATATTGCTAGTCTTCATAATCAAATCTCAGCTTGTGATCAAATATTGGAACGAATGGAAATGATGCTATTAGGTTTTCAAAGTGATTTGGGTAGTATAAGCAGTGAGATCTTATCATTACAACGCAAGTCTATATCTATGAGTCAAGAATTAGCTAATCGACAAGCAATAAGAGGACAGCTGAGTCAGTTTATTGATGATATGGTTGTACCAGAAAGCTTAATAACGGGAATCTTAGATTGCAATGTTACAGATAAAGATTTTCTTACTCATTTGCAAGTTTTAAATCATAAACTTAGCTTTGTAAAAGAGCAGAGCTTTAAAGAGTCGAAATCTTGCTGGGATGTTAGAGATATCTTAGAAAAACTAAAAATAAAAGCGATGACAAAAATAAGAACTTATTTGCTAGAGCAGGTATATAAGTTTCGTAAACCAATGGCAAACTATCAAGTACCACAGAATGTTCTTTTAAAGAATAAATTTTTTTATGAGTTTATTCTTTCTAATGAAAGGAATGTAGCTCAAGAAATTTGTAATGAATACATAGATACAATGAGCAAAATTTATTTCTCCTACTTTAAATCCTATTCAGGAAGAATTATGAAACTACAGTATGAGGAGTGTGCAACTAAAGATGATCTTATGGGAATAGAGGATACTGCTTCAAGAGGCCTATTTCATAAAACATCATTGAAACATAAAACCACAGTATTTTCTATTGGAAATCGTGGCAATGTCCTTGCTCAGCAATTAGAAGCTCCTATTATTGTGCCACATGCGCAAATGAAAAATAGGGTAAGTATCTGCTACTTTAATCTTGCTAATAATGAAATGAAAATATTTCTTACAGTATCCGTTTGAAGCACTATTTAGAAGTGAACAATATGCTGTAGTAGATAATGCTTGTAGAGAATATCTCTTTGTTAGTGAATTTTTCATGGTGAGAGGGCAACCCGCACTGGATCTGTTTAATCATATTATGGGAAAAACTTTATCATTACTTACGGTTAGAATATCTAAATGTACTTAGTTACTTTTTTTACTGAAAACTAATTTTATTTATACAGAAAAACTTGGAAGGATTTGTTTCGGAATGTTACGACATGATTGCTTTATTTCTTTGCTTTCATCTTATTTTACGCTATCAGCTCATGTGTCACAAGAGATGTGTACCAGCTTTAGATAAATATTGGGAAACGTTACAAGGAATAATTTTACCTCGTTTTGAATATGTTTTTAAATTAAACATCAATAGTATAAGAGACTGTGATCCTACAAAGTTTAATAAAGAGATGGGTCCACATTATGTAAGTTTTATTATATTTTTTTTTTAATTTTAAATTTATTGTAAGGATGTTCTTTACACAGATAACTCGTCGGTATGCAGAATTTAGTGCGGCATTAGTTGGTATTAGTGAAAATTTCCCAAACGAGCTTGTTAATAAACTATTAGCTGAATTACAAGAGGAAGTGGAATTGTTTATATTGCGAATGGCTGGAATCTTTCCTCAACGTAAAGAACAACTTATTTATCTTATTAACAATTATGACATGGTTTTGAACATTATTATGGAAAGAACTAGAGATAACTCAAAAGAAGCAGAAAGCTTCCGAGCTAGACTTACTGCAAAAAGTACAGAATACGTTGAAGAAATCTTAAGTCCGCATTTTGGTGAAATGATGCAGTTTGTTAAAGAATGTGAACATTTACTTGAGAAGGGTCAGCAAGAAGAATTTAAAAAATATGAAGCAAAATCTTTAGTGTTGGTGCAGAATTTTTCTGTTACATGGAAGAAATCTTTAGAAGAATTAAATCGTGAGGTTTTATTATCGTTCCCAAATCTTGTTACTGGATCCAGTTTGTTGCAATTAGCTTTAACTCAATTAGTTCAGTATTATCATAGGTTTCATAAATTATTGACTCCGAATATTAGAACACAATTAACTAATATACATCACATTATGGTGGAATTAAAAAAGTACAAGACTGTTTATTAAAAATATTTTATGCACTGAACTTGTATTCTCATAAAATGGATTGTGATGTTATTAGAGGTGTTTATTATAAAAATTAAGATTTGTTCGAATTTTTATTATCATTCCTTGAATGTAATATGTGCATAATAATATATTTTGATTTTTTTTTATTAATGTTGTACTCTTAGTATATGTGATGCTATCTATAGAGGTATGGAAAGGTTGAAAAAAATCAATTTTCATTTTTTGAGTGCATTTTATTATTCTACAGACCTAGAGGATTGTATTGTTACGTTTTGACAAAAACGTGTATTTATTTTTAATATTTATATTTACTTAGTTTATTACAATTTATTTCCAGAATTTATTTACACTAAATTATTTATTTAATTATGTACAGAAGAATTTATTTATCACTAGTTAACATTTATTTCGTTCATAACTACTAACTGATTGACTGTAGAACTGCCCTTGGCTCGATCAAGGCAGCCTTATATTCGTTCCCGCGTTAGTTCTCGATGGGGCTAGAAGATTCCCGCCATTTTCCTGCACATTCCACGGTGAGAAGCTGTGGATAGTTCGAGACTTCTTCAGCGCATTTGACCAGCTTGTTCGCGACTGTTCGGGACATTTTCTAGTATATTCTAGGGGTAGCGCGTTACAGTATTTAAAAAAACCAGCTCGATTTAATTTAATTATACAATGAAACTCTCTGGAATAATCGCACATAGAATAGAAAGGCGATAAGCTGGTTTACAGCTTAAAAGTTACTAGAAACATCTGGGATTGAAACCTAAAAATTGATAAGTTTGACTGTGATTGAATTTCTTTATTCTGTAATGAAATTTATTTTTCTGGTTTAAGCTACCTTTCTACAGGTTGCATCACATACAGGATGTCCCGTTATATGTCCACCTTCATAATAAGTCTTAGTTTTGTAAGATAGAGAAATGAAATTTAGAAAAAGTATAATAATGATCGGAAGGTATAATTTTGCAAAATCAAAGAATTTTTATAATTACGTTTGTGGCACCTGGACAAATCACTCATATGCAACTATAGAAATTTTTTGATTTTGTAGAATTCTACCTCTCAGTCGTTCATATACATTCTATAAATTTCATATCTTTATCTTTCAAACTAAGACTGACTATAGGGGCGGACATATAACTGGGGATATCTTGTACACTTAATTTTGTACTATTTTGTTGTTACCTGTGCAATTTTAAATTTATTTAATAAAAATTTCTTTCAGGCATATTTTTATTTATCAATTAAAATTAAGAAAAAAAATAACTTCACTCTGGACTAAGGTATGGAATGAAGGTAAATGAACAATATTCACTTTAGAATAATACTGTTGAAACATATGTGATCTTGTTAAACTAGCGAGGCATTTGTTTTCACAACTTAATTGTTAGCAAAACACTTAGTTATGACTTTGTCATCATTATGAAATCGTTGGAACAAAAAGCATTACATAAACAGGTTTATGAAATGCTCAGACGGGTAGATAAAAAGCAAGTGGTGAGACATTTTTCAAATGAAAATATTGGATGGTAGACAATTTACGGTATAGTTAAATGATTCAAGAATAATAAGCCATGGAATAGTGGAAAGTAAACAGGATGTCCACCAAAATTGAGATCGTAAGAGGTGAAAATGTTACAATCTCTTGTAAAAGAGAAAATAGGTGAAAGTACCCGAAAATTATCAAGAAAACTGAACGTTTCACACACTATTATTGTTCGGAATTTGAAAAAAATGAACTTAAAATACTGCAAACTAGTAAAAGTGTCAAAGCGTTCAGCAAAACAACTTGCTGATATCTCCTGGAAGTGCTGATTACTTCGTTGAAAATTTCTTACTCTGGGTAAAATGCTAGTGATGAACAATGAAAAGTACTTTACTTTTTCTTGTTCTATGTTAAATGAAAACTGTAGTTTTTATACAGATAATGTTAAAGACATGTCAGAAGACATTAAATACACCTGGAAAACAAAATTCGAACCAAAAGTTTCAGTGTAGGCTGCGATACCCAAGAAGGGAATATCAAACCTCTTCATTGAACCATCAAAGGGATTTGGCATAATATATTAAGTGTTGCCTAAGCAAATTAAAAACGTTTATTCAGAAAGAACACTCAAGAGACCAAATCTTGTTCTGGCCTGATCTTGAGTGGCTGGAGAAGCAAAATATCAATTTTGTGCTAAAAAAGACGAACCTAATATCCCAACAGCTCAACCCATTGAACATTTTTGTGCACTTTTGGCTAAAGAAGTATACAAGGACGGGTGGACAACTAAAACTAAGGATCAGCTTGTTAAGATCATTTAGGAATTATTGTTTTGTTTAGCACTATGCCAAATTTCGTTTAATATTTATTGTAAATAGTGTATATAAAAATTTATTCCATTTCGAAATTATAAAGTACAAATTATATTTCGCATTCTGTAGGTTTTTTCAGATATTACATTTTTCCTTTCTCGATAAAAGCTATTCACCCTTAGTAAATTTGAGGAATAAAAATTAAATGTATCTCAATTTCATATTTTCTATTCCTCTATTCCGAGAATTTTGTGGTTAGTGTCGATGTAGCAGACATATAAATCAAGCTTCTTGACACTATATGTAAATTAGTTTTCCGAGGCTATCTGAGGTTAAATGAGATGGAATGGATTGATTTCTCCAGCCTCAGTGTTCTCCAATGAACGCAATTATGTCGCCACCCTCGCGAATCAGTTCATCGAGGGGAATAAACGTTTCAATATGGCGTCGAGTCGACGCGTCTTCTCGCTCGAAATTTCAGAGGAGAGTGTCTCAAGCTTTCAACAAGAACGCGGTGTTAATTCACGCGTGGTCCCTCATCTGGAGACCTTCCTCGTTGAAGTTGTATAGAAGTCGCGAAATCCAAGTGTGATTTAAGCTACTGAGGTTAATTAAATCTATCCCGTTAACTTTGTTACGGAGTATAAATGCGTCGCGACCTTCTAATCTTCGAATATAATATTTTCCCTGTAGATCAGGAAGTTATCGTTGTGTTCCGGCACCTTCCTTTATTTATCAGTTTCTGTGCTGGATAAAAGAATCTCCATCAGGTGTTATCGTATTGTCCCGACGTGAAAGCCTGTCTGTACATATTGTGACACAACAGATAATGTTTATTGAAAGTTTATAATTTTTTTTCTGTTACTGTCAAATAATTTGGCCAAACGTCAAATAATTGTGATTAAAGGTTATAATGTGATTATT
>VTPC01087666.1:0-24383 GCA_011009095.1 Ignelater luminosus | reverse complement strand
GGGGTACATGTCCTTATTTTATCTAAATGCAATTTTGTTTTGTGTAGGCTTTGCCGTATTTTTTGCTGCAGTTGAATTCTACAAAGGGGTTGTTGATAAAATCTGTTTCCAGTTTTAATTATTTTAAAATAAAGCAGGAAATATATTACATTTTTTAAATACAATAATTATATGTACATGGTATAACACATTGTTTTAATGTAAAATACCTTTAACAATAATTTATGGGATTGATACGTCAATAGTCTGACGCTACCATTAAATACAATGTCAGCATGGCAAAATTATTTATTTTACAAAGGACTGCGACTGTTTAATGATTTACCCGAAGAAATAAAGAATTCTAGTAGTAGTACAAGTAGTACGTACAATCTAAATATTAAGTAAGAAAATTACTAGTATTTATAATTTAGGTCTAAACTCAAAATTAATTGTAAATCTTTACCCAACAGGACAAGTTCGTGCATAAAATTAGAAATGTATTGTATTTATAATATATTGTACTTAAGATCTGAAGATTAAATAAAGATTACTTACTTACTTACTAACGTCAGTGTAGACGTCTCGTAAACGTCTGATATACGACGTCCCTAAATCGTGATAATTTCCCGTCATTTTAACGGTTTTTCGACGTCAGTATTTTGGTAAAAATTATATCAAGTATACTAAATATTCATGTGCAAGTGACGTCAGTCTGCTGGCTAGGTGAAGGTTTAAAGATCCTTAAATGAGAAGTTAGTTAACATTTGAATCTAAGTCGAATCTGCGTTTTCAATTTTCGGGGAAAACTACCACATTCTTTCCATTCGTCTTCTGTGACATTTCTCAGCCAGTTCTTCATAAGACATGCAATGTTTTAACCTTTTAGTTAGTTTATTTCCTAATGTTTGTGCTATTCCAATTTGAAAAATAAAATTGGAACTTCTTTGCTGAATGAATAACTACTAGTTGCACTAGAAATTATTTTAAATATTTTAATCAGGAATTATTTTCTGCTTGAATCTTTGTTGAACTTTGTGTCGTTTCTTTGTTGAACGTATTCAATATTGGTTAGTATGATTCCCTTATACATTTTAATTTTGTTCTACATCCTTATTATATTTAATTAATATTGATAACGATAGTCCATTGCTTTAGATGACACGCACCAAGTTTCTGATAAGTTAAGCCGAGTTTAACGCGACCATAAATGAGTGATATGCTTACGCATCAAACTCTCACCGCAAGTTTGCTTTAAGAAAGAGGATGGAAGACCAGAGACTGCTGAAGATTTTCCAACTCTTCAGAGTGCTAAAGTTTAATTTTATTGCCTTCTCAAAGCTTTTGAATAGGCAATATTTAGACAAACCGAGTACATACTTGTTGAAACACCTTCTTCATGAAAACAAGTCTCTAACCAAGCAAATGCCGTTTAATAAGTACTTGACTTTCGCATAAGAAGATTGAGCCTACTTGAAAAATACGCACTGTAACTATGTAACATAGTAGCATGTATACGTATTATAGAATAAAGGTTTATTTATTATTATTAAACATTAAGAAAGTGAGAGACTTGAAAAACCTGATAACCTATAAAATACTGAACACCGCAAAACCTAAGAATCTAAGAAAATAGAAAACCTAAAAAATATGAAAACAGGGAAAGTGAGAAATTTGGAAACTTAAAACATAAATCACAAAGTTGGTAAGTGCCAGTTGTGTTTGATTCCTTGAAAACCCCACTGACTAAGCTTGTTGAAATAATAAAAAATCAAGTGTCATATCCAGCAAACACAATTATATCGTAGCGATATCAGTGCGAGTTTATCTGTGTACGAACTTGTTTAATGTTACATAGCACACTGCGCACATGTGCGTTATGTATAACGCGTAATGTCAGAAACACAGTAGGAGTTGCAGTACATCGCGATTACGTACCGATTGTTACATTCAGACTAGGTATATGCTTGTTGGTACATCGTCATGATTTTACGTGAATACATCGCTCTAATGTCTACGTTTCGATGTACCTGTTTCGTTTAATTTTAAAAGACTATGTAATATGCTACATTACGTATTCGTTACGTCTACATTGTTACATTGTTAACATGTAATAAAGAGTATGCCCCATTAATTAATTAAAGTCTGGTCTTTCTACCTCCTTGTACATTTATCGTCCACGTAACCCAAATCATTTTTCCAAGCTTCCGACCAATTTATTCTAGTCTATAGAGGTTGCAGGAAGACCAAAATAAATTAGTCAAAAGTTAATACAACATATTGACCTTGCCCAAGTAAGAAAAGTCTCAAGTTATCTGACCGATAAATTTATAAGGAAGTGGAAAGACTAGGCCTTAATCTAGGTGGTGCAAATATTTCAAAATCTCTTAAATCATTCAAATTTTTTATCAAATAGACCTGTAGTTTAGGAATACTGCCATTCCGTTTTTAAACAAAAGTAAAAAATTTGGAATTAAAGTTAAGAAAAGATCAAGGACATACATTGCAAAATGAATAGCTTAGTAACATAACTAATTTGAATGATATTACACAGTACTTTATTTCTGAAGAAAAATGCTTTAAAAGTAATACTTGGAATAAAAGTTTTATTAAATTTTTTAAAAAAGAAAAAATACAAAACAATTCCAAAACACATTAATTCGAGTTTGTCTTCTCGTCCCTTTTTAATCTCTGTGCAGCACGGCGTAATCCCTCGGAACAACATTGCTCAATTTCTGAAAACCAAAACAATTTATATATGCGAGCTATAAATATTACGATAAAAAGAATACCTTTGTCCGATATTCATCGTCTTGGTTCCAGCCATTCGGAGATTCCCATATTGACGCAATCACGAATAACAACAAATAACAGCAAATTCGTTGGTCAGAACATTTGTTTAAATTCTCCACCGATCTTACATAAAAAGAGTTTCTAGAAAACAAAAAGAAAACGAATGAACAAAAATAATTATGTGTAACAAACAAATCCGCATGATCTTTATTTAATTTTCTAATTCTCCAAAACTTTCTTTTGTATCTATTGGCAGCATTTGCTCTACCTCTGATCTTTGATTGATTGATTAATCGTAATATCAGAGTTTAAAATTTTAGTATCGCTAAAACTACTTGTGTTGCTGTTATTGTCATTGATGCTATTATTTCTTTCATAGTAGTATTGTTTTTAATTTTGCCAAAGATTTTATTATAGTTGTCATTTTTATTATTGAATAATTGTAATTTATGTTTCGCTTTCATAATATTTTTGTACTGCCCTAATCTACGGTACTTTTGTCTAGTTGATAAAGTACTAAAAGGCTTTTACTTTATTCTTGTAGACATTTCGCTTACAGTAAATTGTTATCCTTAAAAATCAGTACAAATACTACATATTACTATTTTAAACTTACCTATTAACGACACTAAACCAGACAAATTTGCACAAAAACTGCGGAACACTGCGGAATGAATTTACTCGAACCGAACGAAGGCAGGGAACCAAATCAGGGGTGTTCTTTGAAGAATTTACTGTTTAGATGCAGACGGGCTAAATACTTTTATTAGATTCTTAGAAAGGACCATGTCCCTCTCTTTCTCATTTGTAAACACAAAATTTTCCTAAAAACGTCTAAGAAGGAAGTCATAAATTTCGTTTGAACCCCTTTCACATTGACAGGTGAATTAGGCAAACTTTAAAATAACGGGATATTATTTACTATTATTTGAATTCTTCATACCTGACTTTTAATAAGGAAATATTAATTTTTACCGCTTTACTGCTTGTTTATAAGTCGTTCAATATATTATGTAGTAAAGTTTCACTTCAGAATAAGTGCATTGTATAAAAATTTATTATTATTTATCACCTTGGAATGGTCCCTACCTGGTCAGGTGCTTTTGTGCGGGGCACAATTTGTAAAAAATCCATTTCACTGTGTGATTTTTATATAGAAAATACTATAGTTACATAAATATTGCTGTGGTTTTTGGTCATACAACAAAATCAAGTAAAATTTTAAAGATCGAAATTGCCCAAAAAATTATGGAAATAAGAAGTTATTTTTATGTTAATTTTGTTTATCACTTTATATTTTAAGACTTAATTTATGTTAGAATTCAGCACTATTTTAATATCATCTATATTATTTTATGCCTTAAACATGTAGGAAAAAGCATAAGAGATTTAATTGCAAAAATTGAAAATGACTTTAGATTTGTATTTTTGTAAGTTAGTATTCCTGAAGATCTGAGTCTTGATTCTCTGCATCGGCTGTTCTTATTAAAGTTTTCTACGGTTTTGCTTGGTGGAGTAAGTGAATATACTAAAACAGAAATATTCGTAGAATTAATGATCTCTTATTTCGCCCCTGTCTTTACCCTTTCTAAACTTTCATTCTTAGCTGAAGAGCGGGAAACAGCCTTGTAAACAAGATTTTAGAATTGTAGAATATTTGTTAAATATTTTAAGCTGGCACGAATTTTCTTGTAAACATTAGGCTGACTCTAAAGGCTAAGAAATTACTAATAAACTCTTTACTATATGTGACAGTATAATATGGATAGGTGTTCAAATATAGTCCAATCCTTCTTTACAGCAATTGTTTGGGTAAATGTTTTATCTTTTTCTGTAATCTTCTTTTTCTACATATACAGGGTGTCTGCAAATTCGACCATCAAATTTTAATCACGTTTTTTTTATTTAAAAGACATAAAGTCTGTATAAACCTATATACCTATATTTCATTTTGTTTCTTTGTCTAGTTGTAGCTTTTCAAAAGTAACAAGTGAAGACAAGATTTCTTGAATAATTCTGGAATCCTTGAAGATACAAGCACCAATTTTTGTATGGTTACCTGCATTCCTTAAATTCACATTTGTGCTGAATTGCATTGACATCTGACAATGTCTTATTTGTAATCTGGAAGTACATCACATTCAATAAAATAGATTTTAATTGACAAAGCTTTAAAGCTCATTGGAAATTATATGAATCTTGTCTCTTACGATTATCTGATATCTCGCCCGGATAGCCTTACTATATACATTCCAGATCTTTTAAGTTTTATAACTTCATGTTTGCCACATTTTCATGCTAATGATTCTCTGATATATAAATCTTGCAAACTTATGCTATAATCACAATGAAAGTTAAGTAGTATTTTGAAAATCTTGTGGTAAAAACATTTCTGGGAAATGTTGGAAAAAAGAGAATATCAGATGAGATTTCTTGCACCAAGGTATTATTGTAACATACGCTACTAAAAAATTGGATTAGGTTCAGAGTCATTAACTGAGATCTAGGCTTTACGTCTCTAAGTGTTCGCAAAGTGCATATTGCAAATTAAGGTTAACCTTTCTAATTCCTCATTATAAAAAAGTTAAATAATTTTGTCTTATCAAAATTTGATGTTTGTTACTTAGTCTACTCGTACTCAAAAATTAAAAAGACTCTTGTTTAAGACTACTCTTTGGAATTGGAAGCTACAATAGAATCGCATATGTCCAAAAGACTGTTTAAATATGCATAACAGAGAACTTATGTTGATATAAAAAATAGATGATACGTGATACAGTCCATAAATTTTTATTCAAGGGGAATCAAGAATGTACAGAAAACATGTTGCTATTGAAATAAAATGTTGAAGATGTACTACGTAGCATCAATGGTTTTTCTGACAAAAAAAATTGAAAATATGAATAATTAAATTCCATGCTTTCCGGACACCGTGTATAAAAAATAAATATTTGCTATTATTGTGAGCGTCACCAAGTTCAGCCAATTCTTCAAACTAACTTGATAATGAAGAAGTTCTAGTTTTATTTTCAGCGGTAATTGTACAAATAGGAACTTTTTCTCCTATCAGAATTGCACTTATCATAAAAGGTTATTTTATTATTTATAAAACACCACGACAGAGTATAAAGACATAACGTCATCACTCTCTAACCTATTAAACGGAAGTAATCTTGCTATATGCCGCTTTTAATGCGATGATATAAAACTAGAAAGAACATATTAGTTGTTCCGTATTACTTTACATCTTGAAGTACAATAACAATCTTGTAAAAATCTTTACGAGTGCTCGTAAAGGCCGTTAGGGAAAAACTTAAATTTTACTACTTCCCAGTTAATTATACGAAAATCTGACGAATAAGTACTGCTGTGCATCGGTTTTCGAATTTTTATATTTTGATTATTTTCTATACAAAACATAATTGTGATCTTTTTCTATAATTATGTACAGCCGCCTTTATAAATATTAATTTGGAAGTTGTGTTTAATGTTGATTCTACAAACAGATAAATTCAAATGAAAACACTATTAAACCTATTGATCTTGTAATACCGTGAGCATAAGGTTGTCTATTATGCAATGTAATGTCGATCAACAATGTTTATGATAAGATCTGCAGGTGACTGACTGATAATTATAAGATGTAGTAAACATACATAACTGTAATTAGGCCCCGGAATAATATACAGCTGCATGTTTTACTTGCAAGTATACAGCCACATCATTAGGGATCTTGCAAAATTTCTACTTAGTTTTATAGTGCATATTATGAGAGGTTCGTGCATATAATGCAAGTAATTAAGTTTTTGTGCATATTTTTCTAATTGTCAATTTTTTGGCCCATGTAAATGTACTTTTCCATTCAATTTTACTTTTAGCAATCACATTGATGAAATTCTTATAAAATTGGCATTGAAACTGCTGAAACTCGCTTTGTGTTTGGCTAGCGACTCGAAGCCGAGAAAATCCCTGTCAGGTTAGGTGTTCAAGGAGAACCCCGTTTTCTGCTAAGGGCCCGATAAAAACTTTTGAAGAGATGGTGTCGCCACGCCACTGTTAAAATTAGTAGGTTTCTTAGTGGATGTATTCAACATATGTCAAACATTATGAAGCATATTTATAAAGTTTTAAAGAGCATAGGCCCTATGTTAAAAGAACATTTTAAATTTCTCTTGTTTAAAAAGAATAATGTCATGATAATATGTCAATCTGGAAACTTGGACAGTTTGGTTTTGTTACTTGTTGATATCGTCGTTAACAAGTCTTTCTAATTAAATTTTTTAAAAAACTTGATGTTTATTTGATTCCTGAAAAAGTACAATTTGCAAAATAGCATTATTTGGGAAATACTCAACTTATTCATTATTGTGTTTCAAAACTAACCTCCACCGTCGATTACAACCATTAGCAGAATAATTTTAAATTTTGAAATGTTCGAATACGTTTTACCAAATTTTCATAAAAATGAATTGTTCGTGACAAAACGGAGGAGGAAGCAGATTCTCAGGCAGCTGTTTGTACTGCAATTGAAGAAAATAATTTTTTATCTTGGTTGGTGAGGTTTTAGACATTAGCAAAAATACTGTTCGCAAAATTTTAAAAGAAAACAATTATAAATGTTTCAAACGTAAAGAAACCCAACACGTATTTCCTGAAGATCAAATAAGAAGAATGGATTTCTGCAAAACGCTTATGGAAATGGCAAACCGAGATCATAATTTTATCTACACTATCTTATTTAGTGACGAATGAATTTTCCCTCTTAATGGTCATCCCAATCCTTCTGTAGTTCGTTATGGTTCTGTTTAAAACATTTATGGACATTACGATATCGTACCCAGTATTCTCAAAAGTCAAATGTTTGGACAGGGAT
Organism: Ignelater luminosus; assembly: GCA_011009095.1. NCBI lineage: Eukaryota > Metazoa > Arthropoda > Insecta > Coleoptera > Elateridae > Ignelater > Ignelater luminosus. The sequence goes on along the minus strand of VTPC01087666.1, from coordinate 16,738 downwards.
TATAAGGGATACAATGATTATTGAGCTATTCTTTATAAACCAAAACTTAAATAGAATTAGATATTTAAATCTTCTGGAGACTGAAGTAGTTCCATCATCAAAGGCAAAGCAAAATTAAATGCTCCGCTCATGGAACTGCGGAAGTATAGGCATTTTTAAATAGTACTTTTCCGAACCACCTAATAAGTTCTAGAGATGGTAATTACCATGGTCGTAAATAAAACTCTGACTCTTACAATACGTATTAAGAAATGTTAGACAAGGATTTTACAATCGTCTAGACTATTGTTTGGCCCAGGAAAAGACATAAGATTATAGAATAATAATTTAGAATTATTGAAAACTTTGTTATTGTAAATACCTATTTTTGTTCTTAATACGGATATTTTTAATTCTCATGTGGTTTCTATGATAATCTTTACATTAGGAGCTTTTTTAACGATTGTTTCATAACCTTGATGCAACAATAGCGGCTATGCATACCTGGTAGCCTAACTGCATGGCATCCAGCTATTTATTTATCTCAGCTGTAAATATCAAATTACCCTCAACCACATGACAATATTGGCAATTTCGTATTCATCGCTTTTATTTTGTAGTAGATTTTAGTTTTTGAACCACGACTATACATCATACAATACAAAACAAATAGAATCAGTTAGACTTAGAATATTTTTTTAAATTTATAATAATAGCTTGACAAAATACGTAGTATACTTGTGTATTTTGTAATTTATAAATATTTAGTTGGTTGCAGCGGCTAAAAGGCAGTTTTTAAAGTGTAGTGATATTATGAGTTGTACACTATAGTTCAAAACATATTTGTGTAGTTATCAATGAAAAGAAAAGAATTTGTGAAAATGAACATCCGATTATATGTTTGGTTTAATTTATTTTTGTTAATAATTAGCATTACAACAGTAAGTATTTTTAGCAATCAATTACTAAATGATCGACTAATACAAATGATTCGAAATCTGAAACAGAGTTTTGGAAGATCCAACGCTGTTCTGAGAAAATTTGAAAACTGCGAACCCAACATTGAGTATTCTGCCAAATACAATCTTTCTTTTGTTAATATTGGTGATAAACAATATGTTAATGGAGAACTAAACTTGAGAACACCGTTGGATAATAGCATATTGGTACGTAATGAATAAATCAATTATTTACTAAATAAAACTCCAGATTATGAATTTTGATTAGTTTGAATCTTGAAATTATAATAACAAAACCACTGCAATTATTTAGATATTATTAATAATAATAAAATTAACATGATGTCAATAACTATTATTAAACTGACAATGGACATGCACAAACTGTGCTTCATCGATTGTTTTTGAAACTTGGTATATAAGTGGTACGGGTCAAAACATTAGACACGTATTTTTTTGTTCCTATTAGCTGAGTTCAACATTAAGGGGGTAAAATTTTATTACAGCCCTGTATCACTCAAATGGCAGCAGATATCGAATTGGTTCAATTGTAAAGTTTCATAACTTTTCATCCCCTATCGGGCGGTACAAAGAGATTTTCTTGTTTACGTTTATCTTCAACCCCCACCCCTCCAAAACCCACCACCTATTTTATACTTTTTATTTTTTCTTGCTGATTTATTCTGGGATTACTTATATGTAATTTTAAGAGTTAGGCGTATTTTCTTTCATTGAAATTCAACGAATCTTTATTTTCTCGAATTGCGTTTTTAATGTAAAATATGCAGATCCTAACCTTTTGATTATTTCTTGAGACATTTAGAAATCCTCTGTTAGATATCAAAAAAAGTGATTTCTACATTGACCCAGGTTTCAATGTTTATTAAGATTTACATACATATACATATACCTACTTGAGAATTTTTATGCAACTTAAGAAAACGTCTAATACAACTAGCGTATTATTTAAAAGCATATGAAATGACACAGTATACAGCACAATTTCCCACGCTTTGGAAATTCATTTGGCACGGTTCACCAAAAAACCTAATTATAATACACTGCCATCTTGGAAGGCATTACAGAATGTACTGTTTGCATTAATGGTATTAATGAAAAACGTGTTTCAAGCATAAGTGTCTTTTACATCAAAAATACTTCACTACTGCAACTTCATCTGACATTCCGTACCTCGGTTTTGTTAGATTTTACAAACCCAAAGCTTGTCAGATTTCCAAACTTGGTAGGTCGTTCACTTAAGTATCCATTTTTATACCAAACGTACTTAAATAAAGCTGTAAAGCGAGAAGATGATAATTGATTATGCACCAAAAGCTGCAATTTTACTATGCTGTTTCTTTCATATAATTGTAATTGTGGATCCAGTGAAAGAATCGTATCAGATAAATAGCTAACAGAATCCTTCCATATACGAAAACCATACAGACCTAGAGGTTGTACCTTTTGGTAATTTAAAATTCTATTCCATGGAATAACTTTTTGCATTACCACTGGAAATGACTACTCCAAAGATTTAACAAAGGAATAACATTATCTCTAGCATTAGATAAAAATAAGTTTCAAAATCGAATCTTAAAATGACTGGAAGTTAATTTACCTGTTTGGATTTTAAGAATAACTTTATTTATTTTTTATGTTACAGAACATGTAATATCAATCTGTTATTTATATATTCTACCATTTTGTTATTATTTTATTAATGACTACTAGATCTACCTAATATCCCCCCTCTTTTTAAAAGGTTTAATTTAACTTTAAATTAACCTTTTTGCCTAATACACAATATAATCATCTAGTCTGGATGGTTTGTTTATAATTCTGCCAGCTCTTGTTTGAATCCTTGAGATAGATGTAGACGAGGAATCTTTCTGATCTTTAATCTTATTCTCCATGGCATCTTGAGTATCATCCTCTAAACTGTCATTAACATCTGCCTTCTAAGCTTGATGGAAATGTCTTAAATAATGACTGTTTTATCTGAGTATATTTCCTTTACGTCCTTTTATAAGATATGATCTTGGTGAGTCTAAAACTTGATAACTTTTCTGGCATCCACATTTTTGATTTCTCATATCTAATTCTAATTTCTCATCTTCTTTAAATTGTGGTTTATCCATTGCTTGCCTAGATAATCGAAAATGTTTGCCCAATTTCGAAAACAAATTTTGGAATTTCAGCTTGAAAATGTGTTCTACATAGTTTTTCGAAAAAGTAAACCTGGTCGTGGAAAAACAGAAGATTTGGCCTAATTTCTGGAAACATTTTTCTTGTTTGTGAAAACTTTGAATTTTAACTCGAAAATAGATCCTAGGAGGTTCTTTTGGTCGCTGATCACGAATCTAAAATTACTATTCCGAAAAAACCACCCTAGCTGTGGAAAATAGGAAAATTTGACACAATCTCTGAAAAAATTTTGGAATTTTAGCTTGAAAATGAGTTCTAGATAGTTTTTTGTGTCGCTGATCACGAATCCGATACTAGTTTTCCGGAAAAACCATCCTGGCTGTGAAAATTGGAAGATTTTGCCAATTTCTCTATTTTTCTCATGTTTAACCGCTCTTAGGTGGCAGTTCATCTCGCTTTCAATGTAGTCGACATGTTTGGAACCAGTTTTCACTGTTGCAGTAAAAATTGCGGAAAACCCGTGGAAACTCATTGGGAAATTTAAAAAAAAAGCTTGTTTCATGTCGATTTCAGGGTAATAGCATTCTGCCACTTTGGAAATAACAAGGAAAACATCTAGAAAATAACTTTTTTTTTAAGAATTCCAATTTTCACGACCAGGTTTGGTTTCCGGAAAACTAATATCGGATTCGTGATCAGCGACCCATAAACTATCTAGAATCCATTTTCGAGCTGAAATTCTAAATTTTTTTCTACAATTGGGCAAAATTTTCTGATTTTCCACGGCTAGGGTGGTTTTTCCGGAAAACTAATGTCGGATTTGTGATCAGCGACCAAAAAAACCTCCTAGGACTTATTTTCGAGTTAAAATTCAAAATCTTCACAAACAAGAAAAATTTTTTCCAGAAAAAGGCCATATTTTTCGTTTTTCCACGGCCAGGTTTACTATTACTCAGCGACTCAAAAAACCTTCTTGAAGCCTTTTTTTAGCTAAAATTCACACATTTTCACAAATAAACAAAAATCTCTAGAAAGGGAATGGTTAATAGGGTTGATTTCGCGATTTTGAACAGAAGGGGGACTGGGAAAAGATCTCAATAGTCATGAATGACCTTGGAGTCATATAGAACTCATTGCAAAAAAGAGTTTTCAAATTCGTGCTGGATTTTTTTTTATTCTTTCAGCTCATTGACTGGACTAAATATACCGAGCATTATTGCGTGTTGTAATAAGGGCACTGAGACTCGTTTCCCCGGGTCTTCATAGCTATTTATAGCGTACATTAAAAAAATTCTGAAATTTAAATCATTTTAATCCAGATTTATACATATGACAAATTCTATGATATCCCGGAAAGAAACGCAAGTGTAATGTACGCTGTAAACGCATAAAATAATCGCTCTGTAATACAATCCAAAGTATTGTTAACGGTTTACTTCATGTCTACAGAAATTATTAGAAAAGGAATGAAAAAACGAAATACTGAAATAAAAATTACTTTATAATTATTTTTTGAAAATGCCAGTCATCATACGTCTGTATCATTCTAATTAAAATTACGATAACAAAACCATTGCAATAATTTATTAAATTATTTAGGTATTATTAATGAAAGCTAACATGATGTTATTAGTTATTATTAAACTGACAAGGACATGCACAAACTGTACTTCATCGCTTGTTTTTGAAACTTGATATATAAGTGGTACAGGTCAAAACATTAGACGCGTATTTTTTTGTACCCTACCTTTTGATTATTTCTTGCGGCATTTAGAAATCTTTTGTTAGATATCAAAGAAAAGTTAGTTTTGATAGTCATGTTGAAAAATATACGAACGTATTGTAACGTTTAAAATAAAACGTTTATTTATTTTTAATATTTATTTAAACTAAGTCTATTACAATTTATTTCTAATAATTATTTTCACTAAATTTATTTATTTATGTACAGAATAATTTATTTATCTCACTAATTACACATTTATTTCGGTTCGTTATAGGGTAGACCCGAGCTTATTCACTGCGTAACTGGTCTCTCTAAATAAAATCATAATTATTCTTGCTGCTGCGAAGCAGAAGCAGAGGCCACTGTAGGCATTACGCTATTTCGGCCTTAATGAAATTTGGAGTTGTGGTTTGGGTGCTGTACGCTGCTGCGCACGCGATCGGGGATAAGAAGGAAGGGTGATTGAAATTTTTTGCTCGAAACATGTCTGACCTGGTTAGGTTTGGCGGATCGATTCCGTCGTCGGTCCGGTCTCCAATTTTCCATCGGCTTCACTGCCGCCGCAGGTGTAAAGGCAACCACGGGGAGCGCGTCCCTAGTACTATGAGGGCACCGCAAACAACCACGTGCGGGCGCGCCCGTCTACCGGACCCTCGGCATGTTATTGGCCTCCTGGGTCTTGCTGGTACCTGAAACAGAAAGCAGAGTTATGGTGGGGAGAGGGAGGCTGGAAGGTTTGGTGAAAGAGTGCGCGCATCGGGTGTGGTATGGTTTTACCTGATGGCCAAGGAGGTGTTCTCCAATATGTCTTGGAGGTCGTAGGGGAGCTCTGGAGCTTGGGCGAGGAGAATGGCTGGAGGGTGTTTGAGCTTCCTCTTGGATTTCCTAGGAATGGGCACGAGTAGAGTTCTCAGGGTGTCGAGAGCGGCGGTTCGGTTTTGTTCAATGCCCTTCTTCACGAGACCGCCCCGCAGAAGGTCGAGTCTGACATCTATCGAAGGTATTCCGGATAGCTCGCAAACCTCCCCGGAGGAATGGAAGCGATGCAGTCGAAGCAGCCTCCGACACACGGCCCTGTTTTTCCTACGGAGTGATTCTAGTTCCAAAACAGATGAAACGGTGATCCAGGACGGAAAGAACAAATGTTTTGTAGGTGTGGATGAGGGTGTGCCAGTGGCATCCACGGATTCGAAAACCTGATGCCCAAGTGCATAACGGTGGGAGACAGCCGAAGACGGTTGCTCCGCAGTTAGAGGTGGACGTTCTTAGAGCCTCGGTTTCATAGAATGGTTTAGGTGCTTGAAAAGAATCGCTTCGGTCTTGTTGGAATTGGGTTTGACCCTCCACCGCTGGAGCCAGGAATCTAGAAGCGCGAGGTCGCGTGACAAATCCGTGGAGGCAGCGGCAGAAGAAAGCGAAGTTGCCCAAAGCGCGATGTCGTCGGCGAATTGTGCCAATGTGATGGACCTGTTCTGCGGTCGTAGAATGTCGTAGTAGAAGAAGATGAACAAGAGCGGAGACAAAACGGATCCTTGCGGGACGCCTTCGGGGTATAAACGCGGGAGAGTTATCTACCAACTTGTACCCGGTGGTGTCGGCGAATCAGAAAGCTCCGGGTGATCCACACGAACTAAAAGGTTTGACACGAGAAGCTTTTGAAAAAGCCCCTCGTGTCAAACCTTATTGAAGGCACGCTCTATGTCCAGGAAGGTGGCGAGCATGCACCTTCCGGCGTTAAAAGTCACGCTGGCGTCCGCTTGAAGTTTTAGAAGTGAATCCTAGATGGACATGGAGGGACAAAAACTTACTGGGTCGGGAGTAGAATGGCGTACATGGTCATGAGCGCTCGCAGCTTGTCGGCGAGGCTTCTTTCGAACACCTTGCCTAAGACGTTGAGCAGGGCTTTGAGTGGTCTCTTCATTGCCGCTCGCCTTTATATATCGTTTCCTTGTTTCTCTCAATGAATCTAGAAGTTTCGCGCCTTCTCTCGCATATTGGACGGTCACGGAGAAGGTTCGAGCTTTCTCTGATATATTCGATGCACTTATTCTTGGGGTGTTACAGTATTTTGTTGTCTTATGAGCCAATTCGGCCAATTTGGCACCGGTGCACAATTCTGCTATAGAATGATACTTTTATAGGCTATTACATTTAGCTCTAGCATTTTCCATTTCAATAATGTAATAGTTATAATATATCATGGACTGGTATTGCTTGCTTTAGATTTGTTCAGAGTGTAGTAGACTTCACCTTCTTATGCCTATTTTGCCTATTGCCTGCCTTTAAACCTCTCCAATAGGCAACGGCATTTCCTCTATATTCAAAATCTAATTCCCCAGTATCATTGGAATCTTCAGATCAACTCCTAATGCATGTTTTGCATCAAGATGCCTTCAAGATGTTTACTCAATCTTTTTATTTATCCTCTCAGTTTTTGTCAAATTTAGATTTAAAAATGTAGCCAACAGCAGAGGAAGAACGTTAATTAATACATAGTATATTACGGTAATACTACTAGTACCTTTTGACTGGCTAGAGTTAGTTGCGTCTCTTATACTGTACGTGGCCTTCAAATTATATTCATCTCAGTTTTTCCATTAGTAATTCATGTGCAAAATGCCATACATGAAGATTTTGAAGATAATGAAAGATTTTCTAGTGAAGTGCAGATTTTCAGGGAAATTACTATAACATCTATTACAGAAATACAGTGTGTTTAAATAAGATTTACTATTTTTTGTTAGTTTTATGTGTCTCAGAAACTAGATAAATTACTATACTGAACTCTGTAGAAGTATTGTTTTAAAATTGTTTAAAAATTATTTAATTAAATTTCGTACCTGATAAGCAAATCAATTCATCTGTTCATAACAATAACAATATTCAAGCAGTTTAAGTCTGACAATAAAAATGATAAAAAATATTGTATGACGTCTTTTGATGTCTTGAGCGCATAATAATAAAATTAGAAAGAATAATTAGAGCACTGTGATATATCGAGCATTATTGCATGTCGTAATAAGGGTAGTCAGATTCGTTTTCCACAGGTCTTCATAGCTATTCATAGTGTACATCAAAAGATTTCTGAAATTTCATTTTGATCTAAATTTATATGACAAATTCTATAATATCCGTGAAAGAAATGCAAGTGTAATGTACGCTGTAAACGCATAAAATAATCACTCTGTAGTACAACTCAAGGTATTATTAAGGGTTTTCTTAGTATTAGAAAAGGAATGAAAAAATGAAATACTGAAGAAAAAATTAGTTTATAATTATTTTTTGAAAATTTAAAAATATAAACAGCAAATGTAACAACGGTTATTTTGTTACACAACATTAACCATCAAAGTAATAAAGAAAGGTTAATTTATAAACAAATTCAACAGACTAGAACATTACAATATCAAGGTTTTGGTTTAAATGGTTTTTGTGGGATTACCTCAAAAGTAAAATCTATTTTAACAAACTAGATTCTACCGAAATGTTAAAATAAAAAATCGGAAACAAATTCCCAGAGATTACTCCAGATATGTTTCGCAACATAAACAAGTTTATCCAGAAATTTGCTTTTTGGCAAGAAGTACCTGGGTTTCAGTTCGAACACTTAATTTCATAGTTAGATTTTTAAAGGTTTTTAATTTGATAGTTGTAATGTTTTATAGTTTGATATTTTTATGTAATTGCTGTTTTGCTTCTGGATTTAATATTTAAAACTGTTTGTTATTTATTGCGTATTTTTTCTATCTGTAATAAATGCTTGTAGTTACGCCACTGATATAATTGTATGCTTGACGTACGCAAAAGTGTAGATTTAAAGAGTTGAAATACCATTTAGAATGTTTTAAATTTTCTAAACAAAAAAATAATATCTCCGAAAAGCGTGAACAAATTCGAAAACTTTGAAGATCATTGTACACAGAATTCAATGGTAAATAATAATCTGCAAAATTATTTTGGGGTTGCTATTTAAAAAAATATCGATGACGTCATTGTTCAAATAATTATGACGTCATTGATTTGTGCATACTATTAAAAGATACCCAACAATTAAAATCGTTACACTCGTTTTTGTTTTTTTCGAAATATTAAAATTTTTCGAGTTATTGAATTTATTCCATACTTTATCAGCACGCTGTATAAGCCAACAGGCACTTTCCCCGGGATGTATATGTCCCACTAAGTACACAAAAAAATTCTGTTATCTCAAGAAAAATTTATTATTTTCAATAATAAAGTACAAAAATATTATTGCTTAAGATGTGTAATACAACATAAAGCAGTGCTTGCACAGCACCATATTTAATTTAATTTTTGTGTGGCCTGCTGTGCTTGAATTGTTCTTGCTAGAATTTCTTCCTTTTAGATCCCTTTCTCTTTCTTTTTTTCTTCTAAATATTTGCAATTCTTGCATGGCTTCACTCTATATTCGCCATACCTAGCTTTTCTTTATTTTCTTTTCCTACCATTTTTTTGAAATTTACTCACCTACCTGTCCTCTCCGTATGTTTTTTTAGTTTTCTCATCCATAGTAACTAAGACCTGATCGTCAGCGAATAACAATATACACAGCGAGTCTATAACTTGGAATAATAAATTCAGTAAATCAAAGACAAATATTTTTTTGAAGAATACTCGGACGCGTCAATTAATATTTTTAGTTGGGGTCTTTTTTATTAAAAAAATATTTATATAATAGTATGTTTCAAATTTGAGATATGACTTTATCAATAATTTTCTTAAATAGAAAATTTCAAATTTTTATTCCGTGCCATTTACGTGTACCCTGTATAGGCACTCACCATTTCATTATTTTCTTGCGATTATAAATAAACCAGCCCACAAGTATTATATACTGAATTAATCGTTTTTTTCTACAGAAAAATATTTTTGACGAACTACTAATTCTATTCAAGAATTAAAGATAGTTACAAAAGATAGCACTGAAAATATATATTTTAATTTTTTGCTGTCAAACTGCACTGCATGTAAAACTCTTTAGATATCAATCGACAGAGGATTTCTTCCAGTTCCTTTTTTATTTTTGATGTTGACCTAATAATAAGGATTTAATCGCAGTTTTCATGAAACATTACACCCGCCATTCTAAACAACTATATTTTTTTAAGGTGGGGAGATTGAAAGTAGCAATCTCTCAAAATGCCAACTGTAATTGACCTAAAATGTATTCCTGATGTTTGTTTGCTTTTAACAGACAATGTGAAGGAACTCAATCTTTTGACTCTAAGAGACTGGACTAACCAAAAGATAACATATTTTGTACACAGACATCAATATTAATACATTTGTCGAAGATACATTTAATTTCATTGTTGATTGTGAACCAAAAATTCTAGGTTTACAGACCTAGAAGGAACAGACTAAATTTTAAGAAGTTCGATTGGCTATTGTTACACCCTTAAAAAATTATTAAATAATAGTCCAGGGAATAGGGACATATTTGCTTGCAAAAGGTTATGTAGTTCTAATTTTTGGATATGTTGTGCATATCGGTGCTCTAGTCAAAAACGCAAGTTTTCGACCTTGTCGCCCCTGTGCGAGCGACGTGGGGCCTTAAAAACTATCAAAATTCCGGACTTTTTTCAGTTTTTTGATAATATCTTGTTACCAAAGCATTACAGAAGAGAAAGGTTTGATTAAAACTTGTAGAACATTACATTTGTTACAACTTTTGTACGACAAATGTTTTTGTAGAACGATTAGGTAGATAGTTACACTTCATCAAAGTTACCAATTTTTCGTAAAAATGATTAATATTTTGATTTATATAAATTCATTATATTATTAGTAATAATAATAATAATAATAATAAATTAAATAGTAATAAAACTGTTTAAAAAAAATCAAAAATCTCAAAACAGTATCATTTTTACGATAAATTGATAACTTTGATGAAGCGTAACTATCTATCTAATCGTTTTACAAAAACATTTGTACTTAGGATTATTGTTCTTCGCCCTTATTTCGCTTCTGTTTATCAAATTAGCTAAAATACATATAAACTTCATATTAATGCAGTTCTTGATAAATCTATTTAGTCAAAAGTGAACTCACCCGCCACTGATTTTCAAAATTTGAATAGAGGTCATTCCGAGTGTGGAAATCCTTTAATAAGATTTTTAACTCACTCACATCCTCTCGTTCTGTGTTGAGGTAGATTTTAAAAGGAAAATCTCTCATCCTTTTATTTTATGGCTGAGGATAGCCATCCAGATTTTTCTGGGATTAAAGAAGGCGCCTCAAGTTGTCAAATTGAATTCAATAATTGTATTCAATCACATTTAGATTTATTTCGCAGGAATAACCTCCATCACGTGGAAGGTTTTTTTTTATGCATTTATATGCATCACGGGAAGATTCGGCCTGGAAGCCATTCCCGCCTGATGGTTGCTACCCTCAGAAAGGCTACCGTCCTCTTATGGCAATTAAGTCCATCCCGGATTTTGTTCAAACCGTTTAAGTTGGTCTTAAGGAGCAATCGGTCAATTTCTTTTCTCGTAGGAAAAAATGAGGAACTAAATTATTAGGTGCTTGATACTACTGTAGTGTAAGACTTTTTATTTTCTTTATAATGCTTTAAAATTTATTTATTATGGTGTTACTACAATTTATAGTTAATATGTGATCTGAGTATTTTATGATAATGTGTTCATAACAATTATTATTATCGATAATACACTATTTTATACTACAACATATAAAACCTCCATGCAATTGCACTCAGGTAACTACAACATTTTTATAACGTATTAATAATTGTTTTACCTTATATATTGAATCATTACATCAAATTACTAGCACCATAATGATTGAGTAAAGTTTCGTTGATTAATCATATGTAGTTTTTCTTTTTATTAATAATTGCTACCTTACTTACTAGGCATTAAGCCTCGAATGAGAGAACCATCAGTTTGTTTTCTTAATATAATAAGTGATTGGACCCTGAGATTAAATAAGGAAGATCTTGTCAGAGCCGGAACGTAGCACTATTATCAGATATTACCTCTCCATTTTTAAAATTACTTTGAATTTAGTTCTGTATATGTCCATTATAGTTGGTTTTATAATATTTTAATAAAGAAATATTAACTCTTACAAATGTATAATAAAATCAAATTAAAACCAAATAATTTATTAATGAGAAGTATGCAACTGTTGTCAACTAAAAATTCCAGATTTGGAGAAAAAGATGTTAACTTTATCCTCAAGTCCGGTTCGACTTCTAATCGGTTTCTATGTTTACTTTTTAGGAAAACCAGTATTGAAAACCCCATTTCACACTTATAGGTCGTAACAAAAAGCATTAAAAACTCTATCGCTTTTTTTTGCTAAAACTGGGTATTCCTGACGACAAGACAGCCAAAAGTCCATCAGTGGTTTTTATCAAATATGTCTTTAAGTTCTGTCTTGAAATCTACGTTTACTGTAAATGGATATGCTTTGTTACTGTGGATGGGGGGGAAACACTCCTTCAGATTCGACTCCAGTCCTAGCAGATGTTCCTTCATAGCAGCAGAAATCTCACGTAGCAATGTACTCATGTTATACTCTTTTTGTAGTCCTGTTAGTTTTGTGAAAGCTTTGTAATTTCCTGCTTCCACACGACGTGACCACAGATTGCGTTTTTTGCTGCAGATTCTACCTTCTCTTGAACTTTAAATACAGTTACATTGGTACCTTGTAATGACAGATTCAAATTGCTCAAGAAATCAAAAATATCAGAAATACCTTGATTAACCACATGACATTAAGAAAACTGTCTTTGAATTGAAATATTACATCCCTAGATGTTGGGGGATGTTCTAAGAACATTAAGATTCTTCCTTCAATTCGATAAGACTTTTTAAAACGTTTCCACTTGGTAGCCACTGCACTTCACAGTAAACGAAAATGTTTATGATCACTTCCCATTTCTTCACACAAAACAGAGAATATTCATGAGTTCACTAGACAAAATTTTATTAAGTTTATAAATTTTACACACTGTTGCATAGTTTCAGTTAAAAGTAATGGCATTTTTTTACTGCCAATGCCTCTCTATGGATGCTACAATGTACCCATATACAGTCTGGAGCTACGGCTTTAATCCTCGGAAAAAGTCCACTACGAGAGCCTGCCATTGCGCGTGCTCCATCGCTGCTCAGTCCCACACATTTTTTCCATCAGTGTCATTACAATTGGTATAATTATCAATCAAATTAAATATTTTTTCAGCTGCTGTTTTTGCTATCAGAGGTTTACAAAAAAGAAATTCTTTGTTAACTCTATCTTCAAAATCGTATCTTGCAAAACACATTGGATTGGCGTTATCCGCTATGTCTGTACTTTCGTCAATTTGCAAGGAAAAACAATTACACTGTTTTAAGTGATCTACGACAGTTTCTTCAATATTATCTGCCATCTCCACAATCCTACGCTTCAGTGTGTTATTTGATAGAGCCAGCGAATTTACTCGGTTTCCCTGTTTTTTATTACATATTTGAGATGCTACTGTTTTCATTGCTGGAACTGTCAATTTCTCGGCAATCGTGTGGAGATAATCGGTTTCGGCAATTAATTTAGATATTTCATAAGAAGCCAGCACAAGATTTTTAGATTGAGAGCCCAGAGAAAAATTCGAACAGATTGTCTTTTTGGTAGCTATTAATTCTCTCTTCTTATTTATGGAGAAATCTATTAGCTTACCACTGTATTCCGAGTGTTTTAATTTTAAATGCCTCTTCAACTTTTAAAGTTTCATGGACTCATTTGAAAGTGCCGTATAACAAATAACACATAATGGCTTGTCATCAGCGCCCTTGATGAAATCGAATTTTAAGTAATCTTCAGCATATTGTCGGGTCCAGGACTCCTTCTTCTTTTTGTGAAAGTAGTAGATTGTGCATCGATCGGACGTTTTTGGAAATTCTCTTTGAACGATCTGGTGTCAACCCGGTTATAAGTGCACTTTATTGTAATAATACAAAAATACAATAAACAAATTAAAATTATAAATTGAAGAGTCTCCTAGAGAAATCTAGCCGGAGGCTAGCGTTCGTTTATTCGACATGGTTCGCTACCCAGCATTCGTAAAACTACAAAACTGTAACCGGGGTGCTTACCGGGTCAGTTTAAAGTAAACCTGTTCGACGAATAGGATTGAATGGGTTAGTAGTAAATTGTGACGTTTGTGAGATTCAAAAACACCAAGGAATTTTTGCGCGTAATTGTTTCAGCATAGATTCAAAACAAAACATTGTAACTATTGCTGCTAGTTTCCTTTTCTCTAGCGACTTTGAAGATAACGGAGAGAATATTATGGTTGTTGCTCATTTAAAAAATGAGAAAACATATAAATTGTTCGGAAAATGTGGGTATCACCCAATTAACCCGACCAACCTGCTGACGTCTGATGCTTGACCCGGGTATATTACCAGGTTGAATTTCTGAAAACGCCTTTGGACTACCACTCGTGCCTGGTTCTGGTTGGACATTACTCGATTGTCTATTAGTTCCGCTCTCAGAACTTGTACCCGGCTGCAGATTAGTCGAGTCTCTATTTGTGCCACTTTTAGAACTCGTATTTTGCTTTATTACCCACTTATCCATTGTCAAATTAAACGTTATCAGTGGATTTACACTAAGCTCAAACTGACTGAACGAATGGGCAGAGTGGACGGGTGCGGGAGACGGAGTGGCTAAAACAGAAGTGGTGGCGTGATATCGAAGGCGTGGTCGCGTCTCTTGTTACACCGCGAGGCGACCCGGCATTTTTTTTTAGTGATCCGGTACCGGGTCGCAACCCACTATTTAGGAAACGCCAATGTAGAGGGTTTTATTGTAATATAGTAGATTTCAAAATCAGAACTGAACCTACAATAAGTTTACATCCAAAAGTGTAATGTTTGAAGATACTATATCAAAGTATTAGTTGAAATATTTTGATTTCTTGAAAAAAATAAACTTTTCTACATGGTTTATTATTAGTTATAAATTGTTAGCGTTTTTGCTAATCGGGAGATGTTTATTTAATAGTAAAACCTGAAAATATCCAAATTTTTGAAAATGACAGGTTTGTGTATTTCACTCTTACATTAAATAACATGGAAGATTTTATAAATGTTAGCAAAATAGGCTTTTATTTAGTATGTTGTGAAGTTGCAAGCGGTTTCGACAGTTTAAACTATGTTAAACAAGGTGTTCCAAAAATAGTAGTAGAATCCGTTCAAATTTTATAGGATACTTTTTTATATGACATATGTCGAATTGTCTTGAAATGTCTTGAAATGTCTTTTTATTATGTATCTTTATGTTTTAGACCAACGTGACTGTAGATCTGCTTACTGGAAAAAATTATGTCCCAATAATAGCAGTAACAGAAAAAAGATCTTGCGATGCATTACATAAATATTTTGGAGAATTTGCATATGATTTAGAAAGGCAAGTAGGCATTTTGGTTGGATCGTGTCCTATAGTAAAAGTAAGTATAAATTACATATTTGGTTTATATACGGCTTCCATGAAACAAGTGGCTAATTTAAAGTTCTGTTGTTAATGGTATACAAATGTTATTTGTGTATGTTGGTATCGTCGTTAAAAATACAATTTCTTCAAACAATAAACTAGTCAGTTGTTTCACAAAAGCCCTAGTACTTAAAACGTATACAGGGTGTATCAAAAAGGTCCCAAATCAGAGTTTTTAAAAATTTATTTAAAATATAATTTTCAGGTTACAACAAAACTAATGAGTGATTTTAGAACTAGTTAATAATATAATAGTAAATTAAAAAGTAGAAAAACATGTTTGCATCATAAATAGTTAAAAAAATAACACTAGAGTAAATGTTGAAAATGACTTCTTTCAACACATTTTATAACCCTAATTGGTAATTGATTAATTCCTCGTTGTATCATTTAATTGGTAATGGTATTCACAGCGTCAGAGGACCAATAACTCTTTCCCCAATAATTCCTGCCCCAACATCTAAACTAAAACTTGTTGATGATAGTACTGTCTTAATGCGTGAGAATCTTCTTCGGCCCATTAATGAACATTGTGCATACTAAATACACTATCACGCCTGGATATTACTTCATTGGTCCAAAGAATTAATTAAACAAAATTGGGATGATTCTCATGATGATTTAATATCCATCCGCTAAATTTAATCCTCCTTATTATTATCTTCAGGCAAAAGGCCTTGTACAGTAGTAATACGATAAAGATACAGGCCTTATAAATAGTTCCATGATATAGACCTAATTCTCGCGCTATATCTTGTGTGCTTCTTCCAGGATTGTTCTCGATTTTTTGAAGAACAGCACCTTCTGTATCAGGAGTCCTAACTACTAGTGGTCTGCCCTTATCAAGAGCTGCGCCCCAAACATCAAATTACATTTGCACTTGGATTCCGTCGTGCTGGAAGTGCAGATTGTCTTACAGGTTCTGCGGAATTCTTATTGCAGACACCATAAATTAAAATTATACCGGTATACTAATCCGAGGTGTAATTCATAATCAAAAATTTTCGTCAAACAACGTAATTTTTACGATATTGACAAATACACGATATTTGTTTTTTTTTACTGAAACTTGTACAAAATTACAGATTACGAAAATTAGTGAGTTGGAAAAAAGCAGTATTTCAGTAAACAGTAAGAGAACTTATAAGTTCTTTGTTAAAAAACAGAGCGCATTGAAAAGTATACTACTTTGAGTTCTAAGTTTCGTGGCAAATAGTGTTCTTCAATATGAAACTTTAACAACTGTTTTCTGAAAGACTAGACGTCGAAAAAAATTTTAATAGCAGATTCACGTCTTTAATTTATAAGGGAAGATTCCTCTTTACTTTATGTAAGACCAATTTGATACACCCTATAGTGTAATGTACAAAGTACGTAAATCTATAAAATAATGAGATTTAAGTGA
>VTPC01087662.1:0-24602 GCA_011009095.1 Ignelater luminosus | reverse complement strand
TGAATTTCATTAAAATATCGCTACTGCAAATAAACAAATAAAAGGCGTCTCCAAATCACACGCCTATTCTCCTTCAGGGCTTGGTTCACAATTGTACAATACACTTAACAAATCTCTATTACATCCTGTATATATGCTTTCTCTGAAATAATAACTATAAACCATACCATAGAGTAATTAATATAAGTAGAGGAACAATTACAATGTTTTAAATGTAACCCAAAAACGTACCGTATAATAGGTGGCGATATACTTAGCCATCTTATAGGACGGTACAAAAAGTTTAACAGCATTTTTTCGCACCTAAAACTACAGTTTACAATACATTTAATAGATGAAAAATATTTAGTTGTAGAATAAACGTACTTAATACCTCTTCGTGTTGTTGCGGTCATTATAAAACAAAAAAAAGGTATTATTTATGTTGCCAGTAATGACAGCTGAATTTCAGTCAAAACACGAATGAATGAAATCTGATACATTTGAGGGTATACAATGAAATTCTTAATTATTTATTTCTTAAAGGGCTTGAACGGTCAAGACTAAACTAAGAATTAGAGCTTGATATTTTTATTAAAGCAAAATTCTGTAATTATCATTTTGAACGTCTGCAGAAATAATTCAAAGTACATTAATTTATAAAAATGACTACAATATATATGTTTGTTTTTTACGGCTTGTTTTTGTAACGCTGAACTTCTACTATATGTAAATACTACTTGTAACACGTAGTTTGTAGGTAGTTCGTATTTAAGAAATGAAACTTTTCCGTGATTATTGGAACGGGCAGCATAAAAAGTGTTTTCTTATAAATCACTTCACATATGCGGGTATTTCCAGTTTAGACGTTTAGAAATTTTTTTTTGTTTGCTTATGTATTTCTTTTTCAAAAGAGTACTCTTAAAAACAATTTTGTGATTTCAAATGAATGGATTTGGTAAGATTTTGTTTTGATCCATTCTATATTAAAAACAAAGTAATAGTTATTTACGCAATAAGTGGGATACACACATTATTATATCACGAATATGGAAATTGCACAAACGAAGGCGTTAGCCCGAGTTTTGCGTAACCATGCGAGTGCGATAATAGTGTATCCCACGAATTGTGTACAAAATTTTATGTAGAACCGTTGAATTTTTTGCAAACGAAACCATTTTTGCTGCTCTCAATCATGGACTAACTACTTTCCATCAAGATTTTGTGAATATTAATTCAAAGTAACAGCTGAATCTCATTGTTCAAAATGATAGCAATGCACTTAGCAACAGTGTAAACAGTAAACAAATTTGAAAATATTATCGCACGTGTGCAGTAATATTTAGATTACCGCACACGTGCTAATTTCAAGTTTACGGTGAGCCACCTTTGCAAGAGCTTCTTTTTCCTTTGGTAACATTATTATGGAAGGTATTCCAGATCCTTGTAATTTTTTTGCGCCATAAACTTTTTGAGCTCGTATACGAATACCATAAAGTGTGCTTTTTGGAATGTTTATTGCGACAAGATATCTAACAGTATAGGACTTTTTTGTCCTTATGATTATCATAAAATTTGGCAATAGCTTTTCATTTGAGCACTCCATACATTTAAGAACAAAACTAAATTAACCAAATTTTAAAAATATGTTGGGAATATCTGCAGCTAACTGACAGCTGCAAGCTGACATGTTCTCTATGAGTTTAAACCGATGGTCTTTTGTCTGGATCTAGTTTGCTGAGAGAGTGATTTTCGGTATTTTTAAAATTCCAATGAAAAGATTTCTTTTTATCAAAGGTCGCAAACCTTAGACAGATTTTTTTAAAGTGTTGGTTTTCATTTTGAGAACACATGTCTAGCAATTAACGACCAGTTATTATTATAGAATTCTTTTGGATTCGTTTTGATATGTTTGGAAAAATACACGAAAATAGTTTAAAAGCTCCACAGTGTTAGCTACTTCATAAATGGAAAAATTCTAAAACTGTCGAGTTAAACGAGTTAACGAGTCTAGAAATTCATAGAAATCGGACAGGTTAAGAGGTAAAAAAAAACAAAGAAAAGACTTCTGAATTTTTACATACTCGCGAATTTTTTTTAGATGTTTCCAAAAGAAAAGAACTTTAGAAATGACGGAGTTGTTGTTTTTGTTAATAGATGATAGGGAATGCTTCACCGAGTACAGTCCAATACGAAACACTTTATAATATAGACCATGACCTATAAGGAATAAAAAAAGTCACAAAAATGAAATTTGCCATAAGCTCAACAGTTGTGAAGTTTCAAGACGTATAGAAAATGTTCCAGAAGGTCAAAGCGATCAATGCTTGAATGGGTAAGGAAGTATTTTGCAAAGTGTTCATGTAGGGTATACACAAAGGACTTTGTACTTCTTAGATTTTGTACATCTACTACCATATACAGAAACATTTCCTAAGTACTACCGCATTGCCTCGTATTCCTGGCATACTCCCTTTACAACCTCGACAATGCTGGAGTCATTGCCTATATTTCCTAAAATATTGCTAACATTTTCCTAACACTGCTACATTCCCCTAATTAGTTCTACTATTTCCAGCTACATGCCTAAAACATTCCCGTTTTTCCGCGTCATCTTAAAATGCTCGAGGCAGGAAGAATTGTCAGAACATGGCGACAGAAAACATTTTTAATATTGAAAAAGTAGTAGCTAATTTAATTGATTATTTTAAACTTTACAAAGCTCTTGAGTTTCTAGGACAAGACTTATCCTCTGCCAACATCAAGAAAAGAATTTAAAAGTATTGTCTTCGTCATTACAGAAATTGACGTTCGCTGCCGATCGTCCAGGAACCCTTCACCGACAGCGCTGCTAAATGATTTTTTTTAGAAAACCAATCTCGATTGATCTCAGCAAAATTCCTTTTTAAAGAGAGGGATACAATATATGAATCTTGCGGTTCCTTTTTAAAGAAGTTAGAGGTCTTCAAAGTTAAGGTTTTTATTTGTGTTTTTCTATGATTCAAAAACTACTGATGCAATTTTGTTCAAATTTGGTATTACAGCTGAATGTTGACCCTTTTGGGACGAGGTGACAATTATCCTGCTTGTTTTGTTTTTAGTTAGATAATAGAAATAGAACAACAATAAAAAAGCATTACGTTCTTTGATTTATCAATTGCAACGGTGCACTCGTAGTATAAGTGGGCGCGCTTATCGTGATTGCTTTTGCAACAGCAGCACCGGTTAGACGACGGAACCGATTTGCAAATCCTTCCACAATTCTCTCCGACCGTCCCTAACATAGTATCATAAGTTTTGTAGCAAGTTTGCTATCAAACTCATCCTATTCTATCCGTTGATCGCGTGGAACGTTCTGGTTACCTGATTACCAAATTTCAATAGGTCAAAAACACCTAAGCCTATTGGCCATCATGATTTTGATTTTGTCTTTCCAATCGTCATAAAGTTACCTGGCTTGACCATTGAAAACAAGCGTTCCTTGCTGTAATCACTATCACTCTTTCAAAGAACCTACTGACTTGCTCATACACAATAGTCGTAGTAGCTTTACTTCATAATTCCCCAACTTCACAGGAGTATTACTGAAATCGACACTAAAAATGTGTTTTGTTATCGAGATTAGAAGAAAATTGCGTTGCTTGGTGGTTACAAAGACTTTCCTCTTCCGAAAAATTGAATTCATGTAATACCGCCATATTCTGTAGCAGATTTTTGTAAGTGGATTGTAAAAGGATTGTTAGATATCTTTGAATTTTCAATATATTATCTTTTTCTGTGGTCTCCGTAATGTTTCTTAACACTTTGTAAATAGTCTTGTTCTTTTGAAGTGTGCTATTACGTCTCCTTTACTAGAGAAGCATTGATCTAATGAAATTTTGAACTAATCTAGATAAACTTTTAAATTTTTCTCATTTGTTTCGTTTAAACTTGAAAATTATAGAATAGATGAGTCACACTCCTGACGTAACAGGAAAGATCTTCAATTATTTCAATTTACTCTGCTTTTAAGCCAATTAACTTCGTGTCTCAATTTATTATGAATCACCCTTTATTTTACGGACGCTCTGTATAACATACATTAGCGTATTTATTTGACAAGACATGCGGAGAAAGCAGAGAATGGGAATTAAATGGCATTGCGTTTTAAGATTTCACGTAATGTTTACTAAAATAAGAACGCTCTCAGTCATACACTAGTGAATTTAAATCTTGCTTCTTTTAATAATTTATCGTCAATTTGATAATCTTTAAAATAAAAAATGCTTGCGTCCGTATAGCATATACGTTGTTTCTTAAAACGGCTTTTATACTGCAATATCACATAATGATCGACATAAATGAAATAAAAGTATATGAACATGCCTAAAAGTTAAAAGTTATCAAATTCAATTTTGCGTTCGTCTCTTCTACAATTATAAACATGAAAACTTGCTCCTTAATGTATAATTCTGTTAAACTATTCTCCATTTAAATTCTATACTGCAATAAAACAAAAACTTGTGGGTGGTTTATTCTACAAATAATAAAGAACACCGCAGTGGCTAAATGTAATTCAATCATGTTTTTACAATGTGTTTACATATTTTGTTTACGAATAAGTTTTTATCGCCAGAGATTTCCCCGAAAAAAATATACACAACAGAAATTTTAATATAATCGTTTGAGACGTTTGTCAATTATAGCAAGATATAAATTCTTAGAATTAGAAATAATCTAGTGCAATAATGAGAAGTTGAAGAGGGCAGCACTGTCTATGCTTGGCCCTTCTTTCCCCTCGACGCACTAGACCCCCAACCGTACGAGTTACACATATCTCCATAACGTTGTTCCTCTACCCATATTTATTTCCTCTATGACCATACTCAAATAACAGATCGAGGGTAAGTTTTACTCCGGTTTATTTAACACACACATAAAAAGAATGTTGACACAACAAACATCAAAACGTAATAATAATGTTAATAATAACAAATACCATTGAATTACTGCTTACAGAATTTTTATAATTGCTTTTAATAAACTTTTATTTAATTAGCCAAAAATACCTTATTTTCCATAAAGAACCAGGTAGAGTATTCCAAAAGATATAGTGCTTTTATGACTTAATTGCCACTTAACTTACAGTAAATTTTACAAGTTCGTCACAGCAGGGTGTCATAAATCCGCTTACCTGTGAAGACCTTTTCTAACATTGACACAGGGTCTTATTGAGATAAGTTTTATTTTCGTAAATGGTTTTAAACTAAAATGTTAGAAAAATAAATTATTTCAATACGGTCTTTGGTTTACCCAATCGTCTCTGACGCGTACCACTACTTTTATTTGTTGATTTTTATGAGGGACCCTCTCTGAAATACTTAAGTAGTCAAAGTCATAAACGCACTATATCTTTTGGAATACTCTAACTGGCATTCTTCACCAAGACTTGAAGCAACAGAAAAAGGAAATCAGCGGTAACTCGTAAACTATCGGCGACGGCCAGGCGATTGAGGGAAATCATTCCAAATGTTCTAGCGGTCTCATGGACGGGGACCAAAACGTCTTTACGTTATTGAACACACAACGTAAGCTTCAGAGCATCGATCTCTTATTTATTAATGTTCCTCAAGAACCAAACAGTGTACAATATTAGCACGAAATTTTTTTTAAGTTACGGAGAACTGGTCAAAGTTTCAAACGAAGAATTGTAAGTTCCAACCAATATATGGCAGAACAACTTTAATTTACAAACAACAATCCGACACGTCGGGCGATGTTGACGGATCAAAAGTCTCGCCGGCCCGAAATACGATACAACAGGAAAATGTCTCCAGCAAACACAAGTTTCTTTCAGATCCACTAACTCGAGATTTTTCCGTAAAACCAAAAACAGAATTGTTCGATAAAACCCACAAAACAGAATTGTTCGGTAAAACCCACAAAACAAACTTGTGATGCACAACAGAATAGACCTTGTTGCTTCTCTCGCGGCAAAACGAGCGCGTCGGACCTAACTTGAGAGCCTCAGGCCCCGCCCAACTTTTCGCGCCAAATTTTCAGCTGACGCTTCATCAAAACGAAACGCAACTATCAATGATGCGAGTCAAACGAAGAGAGATACAACGATCGCCTCCACCCCCTAAAGTCGTGTTGTAACACGCGTCGGCACAACAAATACATTCAAAGAAGACGCAAAGCCAGTTTCACGCCAGAACTCTATATACCTACCCATCACAGATTTCCAGGAAATACACGTGCATGTTGAAATCCGTAATATCCCAATGAAATTAAAGAAGATAATTTCAACAACGAAAAAGATTCGATAAGTGCGTTTTAAAAAGCAAAATTCGCATAACATTCGTAAATAAAGTCGAAAAATCAAAAAAAAAAATTACATAATGTTGTGAAAAAATGGAACTCTGACATGAACATTTTCGAGCTATGATTTTTTACGATTTTCGAAGCAACTTAACACCCAAACAATGCATACTTTTGTGAGGAAGTTTCATTGAATAGAACTGTTTATAATTGGTTTGCTGAGTTCCAGCATGGACGTTCTTTTCTCAGTGATGAATTTCATAAAGGTCGTCCATCCACGACTCTTGTTGGCACTATCGTTGATGCTATAGATGAAATGATTGAGCAACATCGGCATGTGACATACCGTGAAATAGGGCATTGACATGAAAGCAATACACACGATTTTACAAGATCAGTTAAACGTACGGAAGTTTTGCAGGCGCTGGATTCCACATAATTTGAGTTAAGCTCAAAAGAAGAATCGTATGAACAGGTGCAAACAAATGCTGAAGAAATTCAACCGAGGTTATTCAAATTTAGTGCACGACATTGTTAGTGGTGACGAAAGTTAGATCTACTCATACGAGCCGGAAACCGAACAACAATTCCCTGTTTCGAGGTGAGTCGAAACCCACACAAAAGTTGTTCGTTCACGCAGTGTTACAAAGCAAATTGATCTATTGTTTGTTCCATATTTCTGGTATGTTGCAACAATAGCTTTAGATGATCGAAGAACTGTGAAAGATAATTGATACACAATTTGTGTGCCGGAAGTCATCGGTGAAATCAGAAAAAACAATTCAAATCGGCGCATCCTTTTTCATCATGACAATGCAAGTGTCGCACAACTTCATGACCTGTCGATTTTTTAGCCAGTGATAAAGTGAAACTGATGTCGCATTGTCCGTATTTGCCTGATCTAGCACTAAATGACTTTTTTCTGTTGCCGACAATTAAACAAGATGCTTGGTAAGCGTTATTCTTCGCCTGAAGCAGCCGTTGAGGCATTTAGGCAACTGATTTCGAAAGTACAGCTTCAGATTGGAGAAAATACTTCGAAAATTGGTTTGAGCGTATGCAAAAGTGTATTGATGGATGCTAAGGGCGAATATTTTGAAAAACAATAAAGCTATTTACTAAATTGAATGTCTGAAGTGTGAGCCATGCTAGATTAATATTTATTTTATTCATACTTATTTTGTGGAACGCCATATTAAACGAATTACAAAATAAAATACAATATTGCATTTTATTTTGCAGCTTCTGCTAAAGGAGAAATATAGTGCGTATTGCGATTATCGTTCATAGATATAACGTAGACAGCAGATTGTAAATAGTAAGCGACTTACCGAATAGTATATTGCGACCGGTGATATGCTATAAAATACTCGTCCGTAATGAAATTTGGAAATAGCACTCTTGATCAGAAAAACCAATTCAGTCAATGGACTGATAAGATTGCTTCCGGAGAGATGGGAGGCCAGACCAACGTAGAAGCGGAGGCTTTTACATAAATAAGTAATACAGCGAATAGTAAGAATACAACAATTGAAATTAGTGCTACCATTACTTTTTGTAAAGCAACCAAACTCTTCTAATTAAGAGACCTACTACTTACTAACAATGAATCACCAGGTCAGTAGCTCTGGAAAGTTGCCATTTCATTATCAATTGCCATTATGCTATCGTGCTTGTTTAATCCTACTAAGAGCAAAAATAAAGCCTTCCTGGCAGCAAATTGTATTTTTGGTTGGCCAACTGTTTAGATGCAAAAACCGTTGCTTCTTACGAGATTAATTAACCAAGCAATTTTGATTTGTTGCGAATTTGTTGGTGGAACAAATATATGTAGGGTTGACCCCACCCCCGCCGATGAAGCAAGGAGTTAGTCGTCATTCTAAACCGACAGTTATTAAATTACTTTGTGACATTTTTTATATTTTGTTAATAATCCATCAAACGATTAAATTTAGTTGTTTGTGTTTGTTTTTCAAAAGTACATTAAGAATTAAATCATACTCCTACAAATTTGGGAACTCGACCGGGATAAGCTGTGTTTAATAAAATTAAAGTGTGCAGTGCATTGAATAATTAACATTTTGTTAAAAACATTTAGTGCGTTTCAAAGCGTGGAAGTTTCTACAATACAAAGAATAGTCGATCAGTGCATTTTTCGATTGTCGGTGTACGAAATTGTGTGTTCTGCTGGGCGACTGTATTCTGCGACGCAGTGTGTTTTCGTGACGTCATCGAGGCGGGTTGGGTTTGTGTCTGCATGAGAATTGCGCGCGCTCGCTTGTTTGCGTTGTGCGGCTGCTTTATAGTAGGATTCGAAGAAATATTGTTTAGCCTTCAACGTTTAACAAAATAATAAATACCAAAATGACTAGGTTGGGTAACATTAAACCGATAAATTTTAATATTTCAAATAGTAAAGTTAAACCATTAAAAATATTATATACAATCATGGTTGGAGATGAATCAGCGCGATTAAATCGAACACAATTAAAGAAATTTAGTGGTTTTAAATAAATGTGTTCAAGGCAGTGATGAATACAACCCTAAATTAAATAAAATAAAAACCAGTGTAAACCTTGCTGATTTCATTTCGGTTTGTAATATTATCAACATAAGTTATGATGGTACAAAAGACGACATCGCCAAGAGAATCTTATTGTTTCTGTGTAATTTAAAATTAAGTGAAGATGACGAAGAAAATGAAGAAGAGGATTACGAGGAGGAAGAGGAAAATAAAGAAAGCGACGACGTTCATGAAGACGATGATGAAAATAAAGAAAATGATGCATCAAAAGAAGACGACGAAGCGGAAGAGACGAATAAAAGATTATTCGAAAGAGCTGACGATTTGACAACAAATACAACAACCATGAAGGTAAGAAAGGATGCTTTTTGTTTAAAGTTTCGTGACGTCGCAGACTCGATTCGCCGTTTTAATGGTAAAAACGGATATCCAATTAATAAATGGTTAAATGATTTTGAAGAGATGGCAAATTTGTCGCAATGGAACAATCTACAGCAATTGATTTTGCAAAAAAAAATCGTCAAACGGTTTAGCTAAGTTATTGGTACAAATTGAAAAAGGAATAACTTCCTGGCCTAAATTAAAAACGCTTTTACTAAAAGAATTTGAGACTAAAGTAAGCTGTGCAGAAATCCACAAAATTTTAAATACTATGCGAAAGTGAAAAGAGGAGACCGTACAAGAGTATGTACTAGTAATGAGGGAAATTGCTAGTCGAGCTAACATAGAAAATGAAACCAACCTCTAACCCAACCCTTAACGTAACCTCTAACCTAACCCCTAATCTGACCTCACCGAAGCCCTAATCTAACCTCTAACCTAACCATTAACCTATCGTCTTACAAGCTCTCTCGCTGATAACTGGTTATAACCAGCTCAGTATTATGTTGCTACATGATATTGTGGACTAAGCATGGTCAAAATCCCAATTCTACGTGTATGCCGGGAGAAATCCATGCCGCCGGGAGATATTACTTGTCGGGAGAGATGCGTGCTGGGGTACTTCCGTGCCGAAAGACATCCGTGCCGGGAAAATTCCGTTCCAGGAAAATTCCATACCGGGATAAGGCCGCCGAGAGACATACGTGGCGGGAGAAATCCGCCGGTAGCTAACCGGTTCCCGTCAAAGGTACAAAAAGAAATTAAAGACACCTTCATCAGAAGACGTAAGCCCGCAAGAAGATACAAAATTGGTGATTGGGTTACAATCAAACGCTCCCAATTCACTGCCAAGACCAAAATTCGACCAAAGTTCCTCGGGCCCTATGATGAAAAAGTCCTGATTGGATCGTTACATAGTCCACAAACGAGGCAACGGGGAAGGTCGAAACCACATCTTCCGCTGACCATATGAAGCCATGGTGTCCGATCCCGATGAAACATCGTCAGATCTTGATGGAACATCGTCCGAGGCGTCCGATAATCAGGATGACCGAGATGTAGGGCTGACCCCACCCCCACTGATGAAGCAAGGAGTCAGTCGTCATTCTAAACCGGGTGTTGACAGGCGCTGACGCGACTTAATCGACAGCTATTAAATTACTTTGTAACATTTTTTATATTTTGTTAATAATCCATTAAACGATTAAACTTAGTTGTTTGCTTTTGTTTTTCAAAAGTAAATTTAGAATTAAATCATATTCCTACATATATGTATTTCATCTTTATTCTCGTTTTCTGATTTTTTTCTGCTCATTTTTTATTCTTGATTGAACAATCATACTCCTACAACTTTCATCATCATTCCTGTTTCGAATGTCATTTCTCATTTCTAGTCCAAAACAGCGGTAACTTTCAAGGCATTTCGATAATGATGGATGTTTTGCAAGAAGCAAAAATAGAGAAATGGGGGCGAGAACTTCTATTATGTTGAACGTGTTCAGAAAAAAGACTGACGGGATGGTGAGGCAGCATTCCAGTTCAGCTTTTGTTTGTGCGCCTTGTCTTCCATTCTAGATTGCATGCATGCATGTGTCTTACTAACTTTCTGAAGTGCTGGGTATCATGGATATGGCACTTCACTTCCTTGTGTGGGAACGTTCACGTGCACCTTTGTAACTAAATTTCACCACGCCAGATAACCAGTGCAGTATTCATATGTTCAATGGGAAGTGTGGTACTTAACAGAAAATGAATGTTTTCCGTATTAAAAAAGGTTTTTGCGCAGAAGATTCATGTGATCTTTAGAGTTATGTCCGGCACCTGCAAGTGCTCGTCTTTTAAGTCGTTTACTAATGCAAAGTTTTGCGAACTCATGTAGCATTTATGTCTATAACGTCAGAAAAGGAACCACAAAAAATATATTTCTTCAAATTCCGAAGATATTCAGCCAGTATCTTTACTCTGCAAACATGCTAAGCATTTGATCAATATTTTGTTAGAAAAACTAAGGTTTTGTTAAGGGAAACATTCCAGTGTTTGCTAACTTATAAAGCGATTAAAATCCTATTATGTAGAAAGTTCCTACTAGGAGAAACAAAGAAACTTTCCTAGAAGTAACAATTTGGAAATTTTTGTAATTGTTTGTTGTATGACTAAAATCTTATTTTGAAAATAAATACTGATGTGGAAGGGATGAACTACTATATAGAAATGGTGCTACTATAAAAACTAAAAACATTTTCACAAGCTACAACAGTGAAGTTTTAAAAAATGTTTGAAATATGTGTTCTAAAACGTAGTGCAAAATTGAATTTTTTAGAATACGATGAAAATGTTGTATTTTGTATCCATTGCGAAAAATTTGTTCTGGTAAGTAGTATACTAGCTGGTTTTTGTCTACAGTAAGCTACTTATATAAACTACAGTTTAGAAAATGCAGGTAAGTTGATTTTGCAACTTTCACTAGAGTTGATAATTATTGAATAATTATTAGTAAGGAAATAGCAATGATAGCAATTATACAAGTTTACCTATCTACCCAGTACTTTACATCTTTACATGTTTACAATTTAATATTTCAAATATTTGTCAGTTATTTTTACTTGAATAAGGACACGGCATTATCAACGGAATGTTCAGCCAGTAAACTGTGATAAGTGTTATATAAAGCTGGCTAATTATAGTAGTAAATTACTCTAATAATACATTCGGAGCAAACAAAAATAATGAAAAAAAATATCCTACATTTTCTTATCACTTTATAAATATCTATCTAAAAAGAAATTGAAAATGTTCATCTCGTGTTATGAGGGTTTTGCACTGTAGAGTAAACAAGAATAATTTTGTTGAAAATTAATTGCAGAAAATGTATTAGATGCAAATAAATTCGCATACCAACCAAAATAACAGGAGTGTATGGTACAACTAACTAGAAACTAACATTATTAAATAGCGCTTAAACTAACATTACCATTTATCATTATCGTATTAACTTCCGATATAATATTTCCATTTATTGCCAAGTTGTTAGTAGCACAACTTCTATTTGTATTTATAATAGTGATAACTGAGTATTTGTTTATAGTGTAAACATTATCTTTAAGATTTGGTTATAACTACATTATAATACAATTCAGTTTTACTTTTATAGGATAAAATTGCGTAATCTAAACAAAGTTTTACGTAACAGTAAACTTTCATGATAAATCGATAAATGAAATTTAAAAAGGAAAATGTAATACATTTACATATATCTGATATATCTCTAATTAGCTTTACATTTCTGTAATTACTTACGATTGGTACGCATCACACCAAATTAAAACAAATAAAATCACAGGTTGTACTACTACCAGAACATTTTTGTGACTTCTGAATTAGAAGAGTATTATATTCCTGAAGAATAGTATTAATAAACGTATTTTATATCATGACATCGCATTAAGGTATGGTATCATCTTAATTCCAGATAATTCAAGTATTTGGGTCTACTTAACATGATGCATGAGGCACCTCCAACAGAATTGGTAGAAACTAAACCATGCTGGTCTAAAGGTGCGTATTCACTTGAGCATTTCGGCCGCATGAGCGCCACCCGAGCACATGTTCGGATAATGTGGACGCTGCGCCGAGCGTGAACTGAGCCTACGGCGAGCCGCTCAGTCCGATCCGTTCGGTGTCGGTACATCAAAGTGAGCGCCTGAATTTTGCGTGCTCGATTTGGACGGATTTTAATTGACAAAGTTGACATTCGGCGAACAGTTGTTAATTTTTTAAGGGCAGTATTCTTTCCCATGGATCGATGCTCGTGCGCTTCGTAAACGAGTGTGCACTAGAGGTCCGTATGAGCTCCGCATGAGCAAAAATGTGCTCATTCGGCGCTCATGCGGCCGAAATACTCAAGTGCATACGCACCTTAACACAAGGCAAGAGCCTAAGAATATTAAGTGTTGAATAAAATTAACATATAAACTATAAAACAAAATTTATTTAATGAAACTAAGAAATAATACAGTTTTTCTATGCGTGCTCTGTAGGATTTAGACCCGAGCATTGAGCAGGCCATGGTATTGTATTTAATTTATTGCATTTTTAAAATAGCGTGTTTGTACCCTTGCGGTTACTCTTAATTGTATATAATTATTCTTAGAAAATAGCTTTTTCTAAAAGAATGTTGGTAATCTTAAATAACTCGACAGGAATTATTACTATTCCATATTACATAATATGTTGCCTAAAACCATGGCATACGCATAACTTTGAACACATATTCTAGAGCTAAAAATAAGACCAAAAACATAAATAAGATTTTTTTTACAAAAGAGTTTCCTTACGTCCCAAAAGACGATTTTTTAACGGTTTGTGCCATGGAAACGAAATTTGGTACACGTACTAGTATTATTAACATAGCTTGAACCCATTAAGTTTCAAATGTGGTTTTGTGATTGACTAAAGGTTAACTGAGAGTCCCGGCTGCTGGGACTTGAAAAACGCTAACACTTAAAATCCTCTTATATTACAATATTTCACTATTATTATTATTATCTTAAGTTGGTTAATTTTTATGTACACGTACTAGAATCGCAGACTCTCATCAGACACGGTCCCTTGAAAACTGATGGATCGGTGTTAGAAAGTAAACACGCATCGGTCACTTATTGAATACTTACTTAGGAGGAGGAAGAAGGTAGGAGAACCTCGTGCTGTAGAGCGGACCAAGCTGGCAGCGGGACTGACTTGCTTAGTTGGTTTTCGTTTACGCTGAAGGTATTCCCAATAATATTCCGTTCAAAGTTCAACTAATGCTATGGTTTAGAGATGGGTAATTCGTTCAATTTATAACGATCGTATCAATCAGTGATTGGTTCCGAAAGTGACCGAATCATTTCAATCAATCATCAATCGTTCACTTTTCCCATTCGTTTACAGCGTGTTAAAACAATCACAATCGATCTACCGAACCAAATACCGAACTTACGATCGATTGATATAGAATTTCTACTGCATTTTTGCGGTACATGTTATACTGTGTATCGTGGTCAATGCTAACTGCTGATAAC
This sequence comes from Ignelater luminosus, assembly GCA_011009095.1. Lineage (NCBI taxonomy): Eukaryota > Metazoa > Arthropoda > Insecta > Coleoptera > Elateridae > Ignelater > Ignelater luminosus. The sequence continues at coordinate 10,358 of VTPC01087662.1, read as the reverse complement.
GTTATAAGCGTTTTTGTTTTTAACACCATCTGGCATTCAAGAATTATATTTCTACTATTATATATAATACAGAATAATATAACTCAATAACAGAACATCAGTTACCTAACCTAACTAGTAGCACAAATATTGCAATAATGCAGTCACTAAATGCAGATCAGCGAAACTCGTTCATTTCATTTAATTCGGTACGATAGGTACCTACCGACATCTCGGTCTTTGAATGCATTCATTGAATTCGTTCATTTCATTGCAATCGGTTTCTCCGCTGAACGTTATGTTATGACGTTCGCGATTGATCGGTCAAGTACGAGTGAGATTCGGTCGTGCAATACTGAGAAGTGATTGAATTGAAATGACCGAATCATTCACGATTGACACATCTCTACTATGGTTAATCCACCTGCTATTTGTGGTTCAATGTGTATAGCAATGAAAAGAATTAATTAAATATTGAACATTAGGAATTTTCCTTAATTATTATAAGGTAATACCTTAAAATTTATAAATATAATTCGAAGGCTTTTTAGTGTTGAACATTTCAATTCGAATGACTCGCCGTTTATTTATGCGAGTCAGAAAAAATTTAATTTTTCGTTCCACCCCTCCGATAAGCTACACAATGCGTTTGGTTTTACTACTTTTTGGGTTGAATTTGATTATTCTTATAACAAGCAGTACTGATTGTAAGAGAATGTTTTGAATTATCCCCTTGCTGATATTAAACCGGTATTTCAAATAGGTAAGTATACTGAGGGTATCTGAAATGAACAATAAATTGCTGAGTTCGAATTAAGCCTAATTTCCCATACAGAGTCATATTGTCAAGTAGTCACTATTTTCGAAGTACTTAGTTTTACATTTTTATTTCAACTTTCTCGTTTCGTGTTGATCAATGGAGTTTTAGCAACTTCGCGTTAAAAGTTATGGTAAACGTTAGTCACGTGATTTAATACGGTATACAAAATGTTTTAAATGTTTAGCCATACTGTATTTAATAGCATTCACCCGCATTTGACATTTTGCAAATCATCATATACATATATTGAACCTACCACGCTCGGTAGTTTAATTGACTTAGAGAACATGAACTAGCAATTCTGTTACTCTTCAAACATAAACAAAGTTTGTTAAACAGACAATGTCAGTTCTGTCAAACTACTGACAAACACGCAGAACAAACATAGAGCATGCGCGTTACCATTGCCAACCGTAGTTTTCCCATAGCAACCAATATAAGTTATACAAATATCCCTTGATTCACCAAACGGTAAAACAAACGATAAACATATTCGAATAACGTGGCATGGTATCTAAATAGCGTCACACGCATGCGCACAAGCTATTCATTTGGCGTTTAGCGTTACCGTATTTGTTTGCGAAAGTTACTAAAACTCTCTAATGCTTGTAAATAGTTACCATGACTATATGCTGCAGTCAGCGAAGAAAGCGCTTTTGTAAGCGCTGCTTTGCGTCTACGGAAATTGACATTCACTGCCGATCATTCAGGAACCTTTCACCAATAGCGCTGCTAATTGCTGCTTGTTCCTTAGGACACAAGGAATGTAATGAAATGACATGTGTCTGACATACATCTATGGTTTCTAAGAGGTCTAAATACTTGACACCTATACAGGGTGATTCTGAAATAAAGGGTATCCTCTTAAAGGTGGATAGCGGTGTGATAGTACATACATTTGCGATAAAAAAAGGTAGGTAAAAATTGCATATTTCCGAGAAAAAGACTTTTGAAATTTAATCGCTAAGCCAAGCCGGTCCTGCTCTCATACTTTTACTTAAGTAAAAACCGATAGGGGTTGACTGATCCTCCTTGTCATTGGCAGGTAGCTATTTACATATGTAAGGGTCGGAACATGTTGTCACAATCTTTGACTTTCCTGAGAATGACAAGGTGTGAAAAAATTTAAAGTGAGCTAGATGTTTTCCACTCAAGAGTTGGCAGACATAAGTTTAATGTATGGAGAATGTCATTATAATGTAGAAGCGACAAAACGACTGTACGCCGATCGTTTTCCACAACGAAGATCGTTTTCCACAACGAAGACAGCCTTCGCGGAATACAATACTGCAAACGATACAACGACTTCGTGATACAGGTAGCACCGTCGCAACATATGAAGGCCGTGGACAAGAACGAGCACCACACTTTCTTCAAGCGGAAGAAAATGTATTAGTTATGATTAATGAAGATCCTCCAATAAGTACCCGCGGTATCGCACGCGATGTGAACGTTTCCCAAGCAACAGCGCATCGGATATTAAAGTCGTACTTATTACATCCCTATCACGTACGACGGGTTCAGCATTTAACTGAAAATGACTTTGCACCGAGACGAACATTTTGTGTGTGGTTTCAACAAAAAACAATGCAACAACAGGAATTTGTAGAGAAAGTACTGTTTACGGATGAGTGTTGTTTTACGCGAGACGGTATCTTAAATTTTCATAACGTACATTATTGGAATGACGCTAATCCTCGCCCGATTAGGGAAAATAAATTTCAATGGTGGTTTTCTATTAATGTGTGGTGCGGCATTTTAGGAGACACATTGTTTGGACCATTTATTTTACCACAGCGGTTAAACGGAGACACGTATCTGGAATTTCTAGAAAACAGGTTGCCAGATATGTTGGATGATACATCTCTAGAAACTCGTAGGCATATTCATTACATGCATGATGGAGCCCTTCCGCATACTAGCGTACGTGTGCAGGGCTATTTGAACGAAATGTTTCCCCATCGGTGGATTGGTCGCAATGGTCCCGTACGCTGGCCTGCTCGTAGCCCTGACATAAATCCTCTGGACTACTTCTTGTGGGGTCACATGAAGTCTGTTGTATATCGCACGGAAGTCGAAAACGCGAAAGACCTTCAACAACGCATTTTAGCAGCAGCCGCAGAAATGCGCAATAGAGCTGGAATATTTACTCGTGTGCGTAACAGTTTTCACCGACGCATAGAGGCTTGTCTTCAGGTCGACGGTGGTCATTTTCAACATTTGTTGTAATATTTTGGTAGGTTGCCCGTCTTTCAAGTAATAAGGTGATAACATGAATGCGTAAACGTCGCGATACTCTGTTTAGTCTTTACAAGAAAACGAAAGAAGATTGAATTATGAATTATGGCCCTTTTTCGTGCGCTTTTGAATGAGATTCGCATTTCTGACATTAACAAAAGAAGCTATATTTTCGCGTTAAATAGGCAGCGGTCAGCGACCTTCATTTTACTATTGAAATATGTTTTTAGAAAAAGAAATTGGAAGTACCTAGTTGTTAGGGTAAAGCCAGTGCCTTTGAAAGAAGCAGGTACCAAATATTTAATCTCCAAGAAAACGTTTTGACGAGAAACCTTTTTATAATTCTCGCTTTTTTGGATTAAGAAGTAAACACGATGGGGGGCAAAATAAAGTTGCTGTACTTGCTTAGTTGACAGACTTACTATTTACTACTTGCTCGAGATAAAAGAAGGCGATAGCTTATGTTAAAAGGAACCGTTATTTCGCCGAAAGCATGGTAAACACACCAAACCTTTCTCGCACTTTAAACGCTTATAATAGTTTTTCTGGTTTCTACAATGCCATAAATAACCTATGGACACGTTTATAACATTTACTTTTTGATCTGTAAACGGAAAAATTTTTTCTGTAAAATTCCGAAGAACCAAAAACTTCAATAAGCATTATGCTACATAAATAAAAATTGGTTGATTTTATGGAATCGAGTTAAATACAGAAGCGATAATTAGTAGTATCTTCCATAATGTTTTCTATTCAAATGACTAAATAATAATAAGGGATTAAAATGTTGCTTGCGAGACTGGAGTCTAATTGCTCGTGACATAAATTATGCTATTATCTTTTTACTGTTTTAATATATTTCAACAACCCTGCCTGTTAAACATATCACAATTTCTTTGATCTCCTCGACTTCAGATTTAAGAAGGGAAAGTTGAAAATGTCCAGGGGGTAGCTTATGATGGCATTTATTGTTCGTTGTGCTACTACACCTGCGTTAGTTCAAAGAAAATAGGCATGTCTGGCAAATTTTCATTCTTGCACTACAATGGTTTTACAACAACCGTAAATCTCCTTAACTTTCACTTTTTACTCCGAAGGCGAGAATACAAAGAACACTTTCCTTTTTCTAATCAGAGGCGGCTTCAGTATTTAATATTTCGGAAAATTGTGAAAATCTTCAACTTTCATGGAGCCACTTCGTTTCTTCATTTTTTGTCTTCTTTTAACCTCACTTATCACCTATTAAAAGGATACCCTTTATTTCAGAATCACCCTGTATACATGTTAATGCTTGTAACTACTTACCACTGAAAAAACTAATGGTAGCATGGTAGCGTACTACCTATTCCTAGTCACAAGCAATGTATCGAAAACAGTGAGAAAGAATTTAGTTCCTACAGATTCCTAGCTTAGAATAGTGAAAAAATGTCTAGATTAACATTTTTCAAACCGTGCTCTGGCGGCGGAGATGCTGAACTAAATTGAGAAAGTACATGTTATTTACTGCGCATTTCAATTTTGAAGGTGAATTAAGCTGTTATTTACATAAAGTGAATATTTATTATCAATTTTTGTGCTTTTGCTATATTTAAATTTGTAATCTTGTTATAAATTCAACAACAACTTCTAACCTAACTTAGCTAACCCTAAACTGCTTTAACGTACCTGTATTCTTTCTTAATCCAGCTAAAGTTATATTGCTGACATTTAAAACTGCTTCAGATCTGGCATCGCATTTAAACAAATAAATGTTTTGAAAAGGATGTGCTTTCCAGTTACTTTTAATTTTTGAAATAGAATGATTCACTCGAGTAATTACAGGTACGGTACCTTTTCCGTATTAAAATCAACTGATTTTAAAGCGCACGAGAAATGAATTTGAATCGCCCATAGCATCCTCAATTATGCATATACACGTGTCTAAATTCAGATGCCCAACTCCACAGTTTTATTGATGAGAATGAATTTGTCGATTGGTATTTCCCGTTTTTCATTTTGTGTAAAGGTAGCTGAGCAAAGGAGCATCTTGAAATCTCATTTTTTCCTATATCTTCAAACCGGTTGCCCGAATTTTGTATGGGCATGTAGATTAGCTTTACAGACGAAAATACATCTCGGTGGTTTTGATTATTACGTCCGTGAGCGCTTCCGACCTGTACCTTCTTGTTTGTACAAAGATACATTGGTCTTTTAATAACTTTTGGAGTTTTTCTCTAAAACTGTGTATTGAGAAATGTATAATCGTATGAGCACTTGCGATCGTGTAGTTGGTATGATTCTGCAACATCTTGACTGTTTCATTTTTTTCATAACTCATAATTGAAACAAGACTCGATCCTACTTTCAATAAATTGCAATAAAGATGCAGGTTGAATCTCCCCCCTCCTTACCACGAGGATATCATCAATTCAATCCATCTAGGTTACTGCTAGCCAAAAGTAATACTCTCAATCCTGCCATCAATTCAAACACGCCTAGTAATTTGTTCACACCCATCAAAACCAACAGTTCAATCGTTTCCAACAATGAAAGTAAATTCACAATTCCAGGTTCTGAACCCGCCCCTCGACGCCACTGTCTGTGATAGTTTTACCATCCAGAAAATCTTCGTTTTTTCTTTTTTTTTTGTCATGCGTGCTCTTCGTCGACCTCAGTCGTTCGTTGACAAGAAGAGGAAGTTCATTTCACTGATTTAAGCAAGGCTATCACCACAGCCAGAAAATTATTTATGACGCACCCCGGACTAAAGATTCCACTTGTGAAGGTGCCCGGCTAACTTTGTTCCACTTTGCTTAACTCGACACAATCTCAGTCCACGCTTACTCTTCCAAACCAAAGCTGCAGACTTCCGAACTATAATCTTAAATATATCGCGCTGAAGAAGAGTTCAAATAGCTCCGCAACTTTCTACTTCCTTTTGGAAAGCAGCAGGTGCTAGTGTGGACTGCATTGATTTTGATTGGTTGATTTTGGCATGAAAATGTGATTTTTATAGTACAATTAATACATTAGAAAACAGGCCGTTCGCTGATCCGCAGGTTGAATCTTCAATTTTTGTTTGTTTCCAATTTCCCTCAAGCACTGAGACTGAAGAAATCTGCATCCCAATAAAGAAATATTAATGATAGAAAGATGGCGTCATGCAAGGAATTTTTAAAACCTGATAAACTCTTCTAAAGATGTAGTAAAACATAGAGCCCTAGGGATTCCTTTTTAGCGCTCCAATCTTGCTTAATCCTTGTGTAACTGTAAAAAACCTAAAGGCAACCTTTTTTCTTCTTGAGAAGAATTAAGAAGAGTTCTACATTATTCTGTGCGCAGGAATTGGCAGTCTACATCTTTCACGACTATTTCATTAGTTAAAAATTAAGAACAGAAGCTAGCTTATAAAACATGTTATAGTATTCCAAAAGATATAGTGCTTTTATGACTTAATTGCTACTTAGCTTACAGTAAGTTTTACAAGTTTGTCACAGCAGGGTGTCATAAATCCGCTTTCCTGTGAAGACCTTTTCTAACGTTGACACGGGGTCGTATTGAGATAAGTTTTACTTTCGTAAATACTTTTAAACTAAAATATTAGAAATATAAATTATTTCAATACGGTCCTTGGTTTACCCAATCGTCTGTGACACGTGTCACTACTTGTATTTGTTGACTTTTATGAGGGATCCGCTGCGAAATACTTAAGAAGTCAAAGTCATTAACGCACTATATATTTTGGAATACTATAATGACAATGTTAATATCTTTAGGTCAAATTGTAAAACGTACAAACCACAACAAAGACTATATTTCACTGTCCTAAGCACATATATTTTTATTAGATATATAAACTCAGAGAACATCGTCTTGCGCTCCCGTATGCATACTTATTTTTTATGCTGTTTTCACAACAAGAATTTGAAATAGAACGAAACGGGCGTTCTCTGGTTTGTTTATTCGAAAGAATTCTTCCCGATCCGTTTGAAACTTGTTGACCTTATTTATTTTTTCTTGGCAGTCCAATTATATTTAACATAACTATGATCCGCTATGGAGAATCAAGCAATAAAGAGGTTTCACAAGGTTTTGCAAAGCTTTTGAGTTCGCATCCTTTCGAATTCTTACAGCCATGCAGGGTCCTCCTAAATCCCCCTTTGGTTTCTTCCAAATGCCTAAATTCTATCCTAATGTGTGTAAGAGGGGTTCTGAGACTTTGTGTGTACATAAAAAAAAATTCCTGTCAATGAAATAAAAGAATTCCTTAAAAATTCTTGAAAGCCTTTCTAAGTCACAAATTTCGTTTCAACTGTTAGGGGATTGGTAAGTATTATTGTTTCCCGCTCAAAGGTTTTGAAAACTAAAAGTCGCGTTGTCATGACTAAAGATCAGAAAATATGCAAGAAAAAAATTCAAAATATGCGCATATATATGCATTGATTTTTTATAAAATATGCAGGCGAAATAAGGATATATGCAGGAAATCATTTTAAGTGTGATAAGTTTCAGAAGCAGTAATGATAATACATGTACATTTAATTTTTAGAAAATATCATTTTCGTATGTATATCTCACAATAAATTCGATATTTTTCATAATTAACGTAACTTAAAAATATATTAAAATAATATTGGTTATTTCACATTCCTAAAACAATTGATTACCAGTATTTCCAAAATTTTTGAATAGCAATCGGTGCCTCCTGTCTGTAAACATATGTTTAAAAATCAAAAAGCTTCTCTCAACATCTACCAATGTGGGGTTTATATCTAAATCTTTTACAATCTTGCCTTGAAGAACTTCTCCCTATTTTTTGTAGATACATAATCAAACTTAGTATAGCAGCACCTACTTGACTTCGTACTTTGTTGCAATATTCTCCAAAATTATTTATTAAATCGTTAGAGTCTAAAAGTGGCATACCCTGTGCTTCTAATTTTAAAATTGTATTCGTTACAAAACTGTAATTGCATATAATAAATGCCAATTGTTGAGGCAATTCCGAAGATTGCAGCAGCTTTTTGCATTCCTATATAGCAGTGCTATTATCTGCCAATTGAAGAACAATGATTTTTAAACCGTCAAAGTTGTTCGCGTGGAAAATCGCAGCCTTGATTCATGTACCCCATCTAGTTATTATTGGTTGTGGGAGTCAGTGTTGCCAACAATGGCGGTTTTCCGCCAAATTAGCGTTTTGCGGGATACGCATGGCGCGCAAAACTTTTTGTTGGCGCTTGGCGCATTTTTGGCGCTTAAAAATTGTTTAAGTTTAAATCTGTTTTGACTTTAAAATATAATAATTATTATTACTTTTATTACATCTCAGCAATACAAGTTCTACTGGAATCTTAATATACAGTTTGTCTTAGGCTACTAGGAACATAGCCACTATTGTTGTATGTGTATCCAAGGTTATGAAACAATGGTTACAAAGCTCGTTCCACAAAAAACCATAGAAACCAACTAAGAATTAAAGAAACTCATAATTAAAGCATTTTGATAATCTGAAATCATTCAATAACCACAAAAATACAAAAAATAGGTATTTCCAATAAAGAAACTTTTCAGTAATTCTAAATTATTTAACTCTCCCAAAAATACGAAGATTCTACAATTTAATTCTACATTTACAATAAACGTTTAAATAAGACGCCTTTCTGAGCCAAACAATAGCCCAGACAATCGTAAATCCTCGTCTAACATTTCTTAATATTAGAGGAGTGACAGAGTTAATAGCTTGGATAATTTTTTCTCACATGCGCCCTCCTTTCTTGGTGGCGATAAATAACATTTTTAGTATGCCCCATAAAAGAAGTCATTTACCGATCAATCAGGCGACCTTGGCGGCCAGCTAATTCTTCCTCTATGACTTGCTAAGCAGTTGCGAAAAGTATTATTTAAAAATTCCTGAACTTCCGCAGTTTTATGAGCGGAGCCATCTCCATAACCGTTTCGCAGAAATCCATTCTTCTCATTTGATCTTCAGGAAATAATATTGTTGAGTTTTCTCAATTTATAATTGTTTTCTTTCAAAATTTTGCGAACAGTATCTTTGCTAATGTCTAAAACCTCACCAACTTGCCTAATTGCTGATTTTCTTCCTCCTGCGTTTTGTCACGAACAGCTCTATTTTTATGAAGTTTTGGTGAAATTCAAAATTCGAAATTATTTTGCTAATGGTTGTAACTGACCTACTAGTTTTGTAATTGTTATTAAAACAATCATATTAAACAGCAAGTTTCCGTTACCGAGACTATGTAAGTACGTAGAAGCCCCAGACAAACTGTATTTTGTTTATTTTTAGTGATTTCATTGTTAATGATTGTCTCATAACCTTGGATACACACAACAATAACGGCTATTGTTCCTAGTAGCCTAAGACAAACTGTATGTGCAATTTGAACCGGTATTCGACGATGGTGCCCTCTAGTAAACGAACTTAGAATATACGTGATGTTGTTTAAATGAAAATCTTACCTAGATTTAAATTGGCGCTTAATAGGGCGCTTTTTTCATCTCAGATGGCGCTATTTGGCGCTTTGATGGAACGCAACTGGCGCTTTTATAAGACAACACTGGTGGGAGTAGTGGTGTATTTGGATGTCGATGTTTTAAAGGAAAGGAAATGTATATTTATGGTTTTTCCCCGAATTACAAAACATCTGTTCTGCAACCTTTCATTAGCTACAGAGAATTTTTATAGCAATACGATCGCCCTTTTTATAGAATACAATAAAGGAACTGCTTTGGACATCGGACAGTGTATATTAAAAATAAATATAATTTCTCTTAATACTTTACCGCAAATGTTAACTTGAATACACTTTATTTACTTAACATTTTCTTAAAAGTAACAATTGGATTTTGAGAATTTTAATGATAAATTTAAATACCTACTAAAACTCATGAAAAATGCATAAATATGAAGTTTGTTCTTAAATATGCTAAAAGATTCAATATATGCAATATATGCAAATACTAATTAGGTTACATTGCCTTAAAATGATGTAATTCTTACACATTAGCACAGAAACTTGTAAATATACACAGATTAAAAAATATGCATTTTGCATAAAATCCGATCTCTAGTTATGACATTTAATTTAATGTCATGACTTCAGCGTTACGGCATCAAAATTTTTTTATTTTTCGTGACATTTTTGAAGACAGCTACAACCACCCCACTTGACGCCATTTTGTACAGTAACAAAATGCCGTGACATTGAATTGTGTGAAAACATCCACAAAAAAGTGTCACACTGTCACGACTTTTAATGTCACGTGAAAACGAACCTTAGGAGAATTTTACATTCAAAAAAGTATTTTCTTAGCAGGTAAA
>VTPC01087661.1:0-17427 GCA_011009095.1 Ignelater luminosus | reverse complement strand
AAAAAGTTTTTGAGTCGGTTTATAGAAGGTGAACCAAATACCTAATTTAAAATAAAATTTAATACTGAATTAAATATCAGTTTTAATAATCTGATTGGTCAGAACTTCACAGTATCCCAGCAAGAACGTCAAATTAAATTTAATTCTCAATTAATTCTTAATTTATCTTCTATAAAATGACCCATAGTTTTTGTCGAAGAATGCAATGCAAATAATTAGATTTTGTTTTTGAGATGTACAACCTTGCCACAGTCTGTCGAATTTGAAATGATTTGGAAAATTCGATTTACTAGAAAACGACACATTCTATGAACAAAACGCAAGAGTAACTTTTTGCTTCAAATCGAATGCTGATTCTGAAAATATAATTTTTTAAATTTTTTATTGATGTAACAATCTTCCTTTAGCGTAAGGAATTAGCTCACTCTTGATTCTACGGCTCTGGTAAGGATATCAAACGCAAAACTAAGTAAAATAGTACATTTTAAAGTGACACACATGTAGGAAATTGCATTCCGACATCTCATCTTCTTCTTGAAATATCGAGAGAGCAAAAGGTTTTAAATAAAACTCTGACTTCCAGTATCCTGGAAACGGTGCACTTTAGAAAAAGGATTTAATTTTTGTCGAGGAATGTGCCTTTCGAGTATTTGCACTTGTTTTCGAAATATCCTGTATACGAACTCTACGAAACTAAGGTCCGTAAATAGTAGGACATTGCAAAGTGATTCTATACATTTCACGCATTGAACAGGAACATAAATGGGGAATAGGTTAAAAAATACGTGAAAAAGTATATTTTTCTTTTATTTTAATATTCGAAAAAATGAAGTAGAGTGAAGAAGGAGCTAACTTCAAGTTGTAACCGCGATGGAATGAACATACGTCCGTACACAGGCAATCAAATTACTAAATTTGTAGCATTAAACTAAGTTTTGATATCTATGGCTTGATAATAATCTTATTTTTTCTGTCTAGAAAAATGTGCAGACGTATATTTGTTCCATCACGATTATAACTTGACGTTAGCGCCTTCTTCACTCTGTTGTGTTCATACAACACCAGCATTTGAATTTAAATGAATAAATGACGCTTAAAACATGTTTTAATTCTTGTCAAAATCACATTCAAAACTATCGTCACAGAAATCAATTCCTGGGAATTTCTCGGTTGCTTTAACTTAAATTGGTAAAAAACATTACGAATAACATTGCTTACGTTAATCTAATCCTAAGTCTTGAGTTCAAAAATGTTTGCTAATACGATGACCTATCTTTCGCATTATATTATTCTTTACGGACCTTGAGCCGAAACGCAAGTGCAGATTTTAGGAGAATTGGACGACCGTGCCAAGATTCAGAGAGGGTTGATATGCTTAGGAGGTCATGGGAGAATTTAGTATACGCACTTATGATCTTGACCATCATTTCTTAATCTGCAGTCAAAAAACATTTCTACAATTTTCTTTAAAATATGGTCATGCAAAAAGTATTACGGTATAATGCAACTCTAGTGTAAAGTGTCTTTTTCGAACTCGTAGGGTTTATAGCACTTGTTCCACTTGTACTATAAACTTCCTACTCGTTCAAAAAAGCTTCACCGTACACTATTGTTATTATAAATAACTTATTTCAGAAATTTGTGGTATTAGATAGAAACATAATAGTGTCCGCCAAAAAGTCTCACCAAATGGGAAAAATCTTTATTAAATGATTTATGAAAAATTTGTTTCCAGCGTCAGGTTTTGCTTGCTTTAGAACCAAAAATGAACTAATCAAAAATAAACATGTGGTCTCCATTACCTGCAAATTTTTAAAAACCACCTACGATTTTCATATTTTGCCTTTTATTTCGCTTTTTCTTATTTGTTAATCAACAGAAGTCAATCCAATGATATTGCACAATACTTATTTTATGATCTAAATAATCTTCTTTTCCTTATTTTTATATAAAAACTAAAAATGGAGCTTTAATAAAGTAGCACACTTGGTGCAAAGTTCACCTTGTATAGTTTATCTCATTTCTATAATTCCAGTTAAATTTTTGTTGTGTTGGTAACAAAACCTTCTAAACACTAGAATTTTTCATTGAGAAATGTTGACAATATTGTTATTTGTTTTTATTGAAAATCAGATGTTAGATTGTCATTTAGAAAAGGTCCCTAGTAGCACAAAAGTCGGAACCTTACAGAAACTATGCAGTTACTGGTGCTAAAACCAGCACAGAGAAATCTGTCCAGGTCGTATGCGGTAACTGTTCGGTCGAGACCAACTTAGTTAGCTAGACGCATATACGGTATCGTTACTAATCCTCAAAACAACTCAGTATTAGCGCTGTCTTGGCCGTATAGGAAATGCGTCGATTTCCAATATAGAACCTAATGTTAGGATGACTGTAGCGTTACTGTACGGTTAATAACTCTCAAAACAACATTAGTATGCATATTAACTTGACGATTTAGGAACTCTATAGCTTGTCAATATGAAAACTAATCTTAAGAGGTTTTGTTTGTTGAGCTCTTAATACTGTTTCTATTTTATGAAACAATTTACACAACTGAAGTTGCAATAACAACTAAGTATTATAATATGTACAATGCGCAAAAAAGGCACCAACTCAAAAATTTAAATCCTATCAAAAGCAAATTACTAACGAAGGAGAACTTTCAAAAAAGTTCCTAAAAAATATTTATTAATCTAAATCAAAACGCCAATAAAAATTGAAGCACCTTTATTCATAGTTACGTATGTTATGAAACAAAGTAAAATGAAATATTATAAAGTATTTGCTCATATCAATTTAATTCCTATTATTATTATAAATCTAATTTCTCAAGAAACAAAAGTTCTTGCCTTACTTTATTCGATAATAAAGTTATCGCATTTTTCATTTAAAGCCTCGACTGATTTTTAATACAAAAACTAATTAAACCATGTATTACTACCATTCGAAGCTCCTAGTGGTAAGAGAGATGCAGATAAAACTAGTTCATTTGAATCTAAATATCGATTTTATTAATTATACCAGAACTAGTTTTAAATCTCTAAAAGAATTTATGATTTTTCATAAATTTCTAATTTTTTACGATAGGTATTTATTTTATCTGGCAAGCTTGTACCCAGAATTATAATAATTGAAAGAATTCACTCTACCTGGACTATTTATCGGATAAATGACAAATAAGAAATACATCAATTTTTAACGTAAATTCATTATTTTACTAGATTATTGTGATTTTTAAGTAGAAATGGTAATGGCAAATTATTAATTACAGGTTGCTGACGGCAAAACGATGTATCTTTTTAAATAAAGGCAAATGTGATTATGTTTATGATTTGCCAAATTCGTTTGCATTTTGAGCAGGTAGTTATTGTCAGCCGGTTCTTTTTAATCTTTTTTCCTGTCATAAAACTTACTGACCTACGGCAAATTGCTGCAAACATTCAAAAACTTGTGAAGTTTCGTACACTACCGAGAATTCTATAATATTTGAAGCTGATCAAACTTTAAAAAATTCAAAATGAGTGATATAATAATCCCGTCTAATAAAAAAAAGGGAAAAATGTGTTGGCATTTGACAGTAGGGCTAATATTGCAATTTAAATAGGACATAGGTAAAAGAGAAAGCAGTAAAGCAATAAAAATTTAGTCAACTACGTTTTTCTATAGCTTTTGAAATGATCAGTTAATGATTTCAGTATCCGAATAACTATTATTATCGTCTGAGGGGGCAAAAACACAGTGATGTGTCACATTTAGACCCCTTTAGCTATGTGCCTGTTATATGCGGGTTTTTGTTGTTCATTTTCGTAATTTAACAAAAAATTCTACACTTCTATTGATCTTGTGCTGGAGAAAAACCGTTAGAAACAGGTAAATGAGCGACTTTGGATAATGACACTATGAGGGGTAAAATGTTTTCAGACAGATTTACGCCTTCATAGAGGTAAGTTGTCTTTTGGAATATTATGAATATTATTTTTATTCTTAATGCTTAAATTCATAAAAATACGTAGCAGTTGCTGTGTAATTGTACATTCAACATTGCAAATATGGTATATTAGTAACACTACTCATCGCTAAGTTTTTAAAAGCTTTTAATAATTTTATTTCAGATATGGTTCATGGGAAATTTATTTTAGGCGACCACAGACCGAGAGATGCTTAAACCAGTGGTGAGTGCGGTGATATTGGTATCTTGACAAATTGTTAGAAAAATCGTTTGAGTTTCAAGTTTAAAATCTGGTGCGTGTTGTATTTAATCAAAAAAGGCACAATCTATACTGCGTTAAAAAAATCCGAACACCCCGGAAATGTTAGTGGTTTGCAATGGAACTTGGAGATATGTAATGTATAATTCGTATCAAATTTAGGTACAAAAGCGAAACAAATAGTACGTAGAACGAATTTAACAACGAAATCTTAATAATTAAATAAGTTTCTAACGATAGAAATTTAACAAATGAAAAATTATAAATGTTTGAGTGTTCGGATTTTTTGTAAATCAGTGTTATAATCTATCTTGAAAAACTCAACCTGCGTTTTAAAACTGCATAAGCTTACATTTAGGTACATATGTGCGTACATAAGAGTAAATACGTGAAGCTTAATTATTAGTAAGTAGTATGATTTGTTAATTTTTAAATATTTTATGTTGTACATGTGTTATGTATATTCTATAATAAAACATTTAATTTATGTTGTCTTAATTTATCTTTTCTTTTCTACTAGATGTAAATTACAGATTTAATAGAAATAAAACTTTATTTGTAAGTAATCAAACCAAAAATGAAAGCTTAATAAGATATAGGTAAGTTTATAGTACAAAATATTAATTAAATCTGTCAATTAACTCACTAATTATTGCAATACTAAAGTTATTTAACTACATTAATTCTATTCCGCTTAGCCATACAGTTCCTATATAGGAATGCCAATGTAAATCAGAACTTGCAACAACGCCATCTGTTGACAAGCTTAACTTTTGATTTCTTACGTCTCCAAACGATGGCGCTGTAGCTGAATCGGATTGATGCGGTTGTACGGCACAGAAACTGTATGTGCTATGCTATGCTATGCTATGCCATACAGATACTAAACGGTTCCTACACCAGATCTGACCACGATGCCTACACAGTTTAGACCCAGAATTAGCTTTTCATTCCCTAGTCATAACGGACTCGGCAACCTATACAGTTCCTACCTTATTGTGCTACTAGGGGTAAATGTTTCAATTTCGCAGTTACCTTCTTTTTGTTTGTTTATTATTTGGAATAAAAGTTTACTTTTTTTGTGTATATTACTTCAATATTAATTGTAATCAAACTGATTTGCACATAACAACGAATTTACTGCATTTTAACCCTATTTTGACATATGACATTCGTTTGACAGAAGATTTTCTAGTGAGAAATGTGTAACTAGAAACAGTGACACCAACATAAATAAGTTTGGGGTATAACAGTGCATGCAACAAAAACCCTAAACATTTGAAATGGATTGGAATTATGGAAATGAGATAAGGTATACACAAAAAACAAATTTGTTTGATAGAGCATCTGAATTTTAAACTTCTTGTCTTAACTTTTCAAATATAATTAGCGAATTTAGCTTAAGTGAGACATCCTGCATAGTTACAAGAATGATATAATTCTATCTGATTCAGACCACCATTTGCTCTGATACCACTTTCTAACGTCTTGAAGTTTGATGTTATATACTACCTTCCGACATGAGTATAGTCTAACGAAAACAATTGCAATACGCTGATTTTTAACAAAAAGATAATATGAACTAATATAACAATTAGTATAATTAAGTTTCTGTATTTTATTATTTCTTTTTGTTGTGAAATCTGCAAAGTTCAGTAAACTGAAACATATTGTATATCCTAGATACTATAAAGTTTTAGTTGAAAGTTATATACACAGAGTAATTCAATCGGCCCCTAGAAGCAAGCACTAAATTAGAACAAGCGCCAAGAATAAACTTTTATTACATCAACTGGCTGTCCATTTTAATGATTATTCCATCAAAATGTCCTAAACAAAATCGTGTTTTCTAACTATATTTTCCCTACAACTTGTAACTGTGCTTTCAGTACGGTGTTAACATTTTTCCTTATTAGGCAATTTTTAAAATTTTACTATACTCCAGAGATTTTCTGCTTGTTTATGCATACAAACTGATTTAAAAACCATAACGAATAATTTCTTCGCGAAAGCAACCGGATTATCTTTAAAATGAGTTTCAGTTCTGCAACCTATATGATATGAAATTCCATTATTCATATCGTGTAACATAATTTCGCGGTACACTTGCTGCAAATTCTTCTTATAGAATCATTTTAGAAAAAGAGATGAAATTTATACTGTGTTAACTTCCTTACATGTCTATTAAGAACTTGAGAGGAACTAAAAGTAGTCCTCATTAAAATTAATGTAACCGAGCTGTATTGGAACAAATCTTAATATTATTTATTACCCAATATTATCATTTATCGCAGTTAAAACTCGAATTGATCAACGTCTGAGAATGTGCAGTTCAATAAATAGAAAGAATACAAATAAGTTTCCCTCGTCAATTTATTTTCACGATGTGCTTAACTTTAAACTGTAATGAAAGTTTGAAAAGGCAAGGTATAAATAAAAAGGTCTTTGTTTTTGACCATATTTTAATATTGTCTCTAGGTAACTTTGTACCCATTAAGTACAATATAAGTTGTTGTCTAGAAATATAATTGGTGTTAAGTACAGAACGCTGTTATGTATTACGCTGTACTCACTAGTAAGTGTAAAGTATGATTAATAGGTAAATCTGCTTTACATTTATTTTAACAGAAAGGGGGTTTCAAGTTAACATTTAGAAATGTTTATGAATAATTTTCTTTTTTATCTAATTGTCAGTTACTAATAAAAAAATGCGTGCAGCAAAACAAAACGGTTTCATTTATCCTAACATTTGCGTAGTAAAGTTATTGCTGAACACTTCGAACTGATTTAATGCTGCTTGATGGCTGTACTAGAAACCCAAAACGCCGCATGAAAACCTCTTGTGAAACATTTTTCGAATTAAAAAATTCTGATAAATTATACACTTTCGTTTTTTAAAAAATAAGTATTCAATTTAGTATTTTTCAATTAATTCACAAGAATAAGATTACATAAATTTGTCCTATTTTTCCCGGCCTGTTACAGTTTTCAATATTCCAGTGGTGAAGATAGAATTTGATTAAGTTTGTGTAATTCTTTTTATAACTCTCCATAATTTATAAGGAATTTCCAATCTAATAGGATGCTGGAGATAAAAAGATGAGATTTTTAACGTTAGACTTTTAAATTAAGTTAGACAAAAAGGTTATTGGTACTGAAAGCAAGCTTTTAAAGTTCACTCATTTGCAACTGATAAAGAAGAGAAGCAAATTGGTCTTTCTTAAAAAGTCATTGTGGTTTAAATTTAATTTTAATTTTTTCGAGCAGTCTGTTAATGAGTTAGTTGTTTTTTGTATAAAAGAGCTAGGTCATCACCGTAATTAGTATAAACTTAATGCATAGTATCAATCTTATCTAATCGTAGAAAATTTATACAGACAATATTTTCTTTAAAAAGAAAACTGAATAACTTTTGATGATTTTCTCGTCTCATTTTCTATGACTTGATGCCTTTCCCTTTTCGTGCGTTATTAGAATTTATGAAATAAAACCTAACATTTGATTATACTCACCTTGTATTGATCGTAGCAGTTGATAGGTTATTCAATTGTTGATTTTAATTCCAAAGTGTTAATTGAACCTTATGCCACTATTATAGCACGCATAATACATGAATGACACGTTTGCGAGGGTTAGAATCATTAAGGACACCTGTTCTGTTTTAAGCTTTAAGACATGTTCACAGCGAATGTGGTTTCAGGCATAATGTCTATTTCAAGTCAGGGCAAATACATTTTCAATAGTTAATTTGCACAATCGTTTTTGTTTTGTAATACATCGCTTGTAACAATGGTTTTGAAAGTCAAACGTTGGAAAATTTTTAAAAACAATGTTTACTGTATGTTTTCAGTGTTCACCACCAACAAACCCAATTTTCAAAACAATTCTTCTATGTCTCTGCAGACAATGTTCGTACCTCCTCTTCAAATGTACTGATGCGTCTTCAAAGGATTTCTTTATATTTTTAGTTTTTAATTTATTTTAGGAAATAAAAATAATATGCACGCCACCAACTTCGGACTATACAGTAGGCTTACCAGTATTTCTGGTGCAACTGCCTTTAACAATGTTTGTTCAATTACCCGAAAAATTTTAAGTAAGCAGATGATAGCGTATTACTTAGCGGTAACGGTCTTTTGTGTCTTAAGAGGTACCGACGCGACGCGACGTTGTAATAACAATTTCTCCCAAAAAAGTTAGCGATTGCCTTTTTAATTCTGAAGAAAGCGGCTATATCCAGCGACTAGCATTCGCCTCTCAGTTACGAAATAAAATACGTGCTTTATATCGCTATTACCTAAATATTATTTTATATACTGTAATATTAGCTGCAAAAATTCAAATTAGGTTAGCGTACGTATGATTTAATCAAACCTCTTCTAATTCGCTTCATCTTTGAAGAGAACTTTAGCTTCTGTCCACCTTTTCCCATTACTTGAAAATATTCTTGTCGACAATGATCTTTAGCAAGTACAGTATCAATGTGAATTTAGCTCGAGGTTTAACTGATACATCGAAAATAAGAATGAAGTGTTTTAGTTTAATCCTCATAATACCGGATTTTTTTGCAACACATGATACCAGTGGGGTCAATAATGACCCCAAAGCTTTCTACTAGACAGTCGTATAATATTTATGAGAAAATATGTTTATTTGACATATGTAGGTAGGTTCATACAAATATTTGTTAAACAAATTTGCAAGTCTTGTAATACTATAGAATTTTAAAAAATTATATTAAAGGATAGTGACAGGATTACGAATCGTCAGATTTACATTCATAGCAGGTAATTTTTTAATGTACATTACAAACAAATCGATTGCAATTCTGACAGCGCTTGGAATATTTTCGGTCCAAATTTCTGGGACATTTTCAGCATCTACCACGTTTTAATTTTTGAGTTTCTTGCGGATGGCTTTGTGATGTCGAGGCTTTTTCTGTGCTTCTTCCAGTAACAACTAATTTTTTTCCTAGCTGCATGAGAAATTCTCGTCGTTTATAACCTTTTTTTATTCTCCAATCTTCGTTTAAGTGACATCATATAATGTAAGCGTTCAGTGCACTAATGTCTATCATGTTATAAAAAACTGCTACAGTGCATCTTCTTGTTTGCCTTTTGACGGTGTACTTTCAGACAAGCTTGTCCACTGTGTCTACACCTGACTGTTTTATTGTAATCAATGATCATTTGTAGCTTTTTCTTTTCAGTTTCAGAAATTTGACCACTGTCATGCATAGTCGACAGCAAGGTGACGATTTTTTTTTTGAACAGTAGGAGGCTAACCTGGCTTTGTCTTGATAACACAATTTTGTTGAATATACATCCCTCTCACGCGTAGTCATTAATGCCTGGGAGAGTTCTGGTTTATTTTTTCGAATTGTACCAAGCAATGTTAAATTCTTCTTTTCCATTTCTCTTGCAAGATCAAGGCTTGTAAAAAATCGTCAGTGGTCACATTTTGCCCTCATGTTTCCAATCCCTTTGTCATATCTAAAACAACTCGCTTGCCTTGATTGCATTCACGCTGGTCTCCTGTTTTACCAATATATATTACTTCCCTGGTTTAGAAGGTATGAACTATTTGAAGGGGCACCAATCGCGGAAAGTCAGCAGCTGCTCGTCAACGGTCAGATTTTCGTAGGGTATGTATGAATCTTGTAATGTGGGTAGCCATAATTCAAAAAAAGCTCTAATGGGCCATAACTTATCTGGATCTCGATTTCTTCTTCAGGCTTCAGAATGATCAAAACGCAGATATTGAAAAATTGTAGTGAACCTGCTTCTACTAATCGTTTTGTTGAATATGGGACGTCCATCTTCTACATTCCACAAATTAGTAATTCCGTCGTTATGAGATCTGTAAACGCCTGCCAATATCAACAAGCCAACAAATCGGAGAAACTCTTCGTGATCCAGATTTTTCCATAAATCTCCATGCTTTCGTTGGCCTTCTGCATTAGTCCATTGAACAACGTGGTGTACTATATTATCTCTAAAAACTTGGCAAAACTACTGCAAATTGTGTCCACATGCTGCTTAGCATATTTGGTAGGTCCTGCTTCTTGATGTAGAACATTGCGTATTGGTTGTCGCCCCGTTCTTTGTGTTTGTGGCACCACGTACCATTCTCAAGTTTATTTTTGGACCTGCAGTACCACACAAACGTTTATCGTATAATTGAAAATATATAGTGAAACCTTACATGTAAAAGTTGGGTTGATGGTCACCATTATCACTGGATATTGAAGATTCTGCGTCAGACGTTTTTTCGGAGTCGTATTCTGATCATATTTCAGCACAATCCTCTTCATCGTTGTCACTTGAATTGGCAGTAACATCCTCGTCAACTTCACTATCATTGCATTCTTCAAACCACTGTAATAAAATATTTTCCGCACCTTCATCCGTTACGCAAACCGAACATATTCTAGCCATAATTATTGCATGAATGAACAAGAACAATAGGAATTGTGTGAACACAGAGTTCTCAACACATAGATAGAATCAGGGGAAGCACTGGACATGCAGAGAGAAGTAGGAAATGCGGCATTCTTAGCAAAACCAATAAAATTTTATTCCTCGCATAGAAACCGGGGAAGCACCGCATGAATAGAAAACACGTTACAAAATTCTTCCTTCTGAAGAAACAGTTAGACATGAGAAAATATCAAAATAAATGAAAAAATAGTAGAAGCATGATAAAATAGCATATTTAGTAACTGGGGTCACTGAGACCCAGTGGTATTACGTGTGACTCTTATTTTTTAGCAAAATTATACAAGCTACCAAAATTGTGCTCGCGCTAAACTTAGTAAACAATATTTTAGCAAAAGTCAAATTTTTTCAGAATTTTTAGTAAAGAAAATTAATAGAAAAATACCTTCAAATTATATATATATATAAAATATGCGCATATAATGCAGAGAATTTCTGCAAAAGTTTCAACACATAGCCTAAAATGTACAACAATATATGCACAATAAAACATAAACTTTTTGAATTCAAGTTTGAAAGTATCGTTTAATTTCAATTTAATTTGACAACAGGTGATAGATCTCCCAGCTCCAGTTCAAAAAGGTCTGACGAGCAATGAAAACACAAAGCTTTTGTGCTATACGAGGGTGGTCTGAAAAGTTTCCGACCTCAACGTGAAGATGGCAGTACTCGTAAATAAAAGCTACTGAATTTCGTTGTTCATCTGTTGACAGTTACCCACCAAAGTTTCAGTCATTTCGGACACGCAGTTTTTATGTAACAGTCGCTTGAGTGAGTTGATGTGAGTTTTTTTGTGAAAATGGACAAAATCGAGTATCGAGCTGTCATTAAATATTTGTTTTTGAAAAGCAATACGCCTTCGCAAATAAAAGACGAGTTGGATTCTGTACATGGGGACTCTGCACCATCATTTACCACAGTGAAATTTTGGGCTGCTGAATTTAAACGTGGCCGTAAGAGCTTGGGAGACGATGAACGTTCGAGACGTCCAAAAACTGCAACTATCGACGAAAACATCGCCAAAGTTCACCAAATGGTGCTAGACGACCGCCGAATTAAAGTGACAGAGATAGCAGAGGTTATGAACATGTCAAAAGAACGTGTTTGTCACATATTCAATCAACATTTAGGCATGGGAAAGCTGTCCGCGCGTTGGGTGCCGCGTTTGCTTACGTTAGACCAAAAACGTGTTCGAATGAATATTTCCAACGCTCTTTTGGCGCAGTTTAGGCGAAATAAATCCGAGTTTTGGCGCCGATTAATTACTGTAGATGAAACTTGGATACACCATTATACGCCCGAAACAACAATACAGTCCAAACAGTGGACTGCAAAGGGGGAACCGGCTCCAAAAAGAGCAAAAACTGTTTTTTCGGCTGGGAAAGTGATGGCGACTGTTTTTTGGGATAGTCATGGAGTTATTTTAATCGATTATCTTCAAAAAGGAAAAACCATTACAAGAGCATACTATGCATTATTGCTTGACACGCTGAAGGCAGAACTTGCGAAAAAACGGCCACATTTGCAGAAAAAGAAAACCTTTTTCACCAAGACAACGCACCGTCTCACACCTCAGCGGTTGCCATGGCGAAAATACACGAATTACGGTTTGAACTGCTTGACCATCCGCCTTACTCACCAGATCTAGCCCCAAGCGACTTCTTTTTGTTCCCTCATCTAAAAATTGCGCTCGGAGGACAAAGATTTTCGTCAAATGAAGAGGCAATCACCTTCGTGAACAATTATTTTGCAGAGAAAAATGCCGAGTACTATTTGGACGGGTTACAAAGATGGGAGCATCGCTGGGAGAAGTGTGTAGAGTTACAAGGAGACTATGTTGAAAAATAAAAGAAATTTTCAGAAAAAATATCTTATATCTTTGTTAGGTCGGAAACTTTTCAGACCACTCTCGTACTTTCCCAATGATAATATCAAAGGTTTCCCGCTATAAATGATCTTGCATCGCGGATACATGCTCATTCGCAAACATAAAACATAACCTAATTTCTAGAGTTCTACCTTATAATTGTTACAGTTTGTAGTTTTTTACGTGTAAAATAATATTTATCTCAGAGCAAGTAGTCAAAATCTGTTATAAAATGGTAAGGTAAAAACTTTAATTATTGTAAATTGCAAATTTAGTCAGATGAAATAATTTATTTTCTTATTTTGTACTTCTGGCAACTAGGTGTCTCAGTGGTATTTTATATCGGAAAATATTTATCCTAATAGTTATTTCTGTTATAGTTTGTGTAAACAACAAAAACTTACCGAAACTGAAATGGAAGAAATTGTAATCAACTTGTCAGATATAAGTGAACCTTATGAGAACAGCAGTTCAGAATATGGATTTTCGGGATCAAATAGTGAAAAATGATTTGGGTAGACATGGTTGTTGTAAAAAACAAAAAGAGAAAAAGAAGATTGAGACTGATAGCGACATGGAATCAAATTCTAGCAACAACGGCTCTACTAGTTGATGAAGAAACGGAAAAAGAATCAAGGAAAAACATGCGAATAAATTCTTGGAAACCTATTGACGAGCATTATTTTCCAAGATTAGTAATTTCAAGTAGAAAGATGTTCATCACATCACTGGAAATCAATCGTAAAATTTTTGAACTGAACATATTTTTTAAGATATCTCCTAAAAGTTTATTTATCTGTATAGCAGAGCAAACAAATCATTGGTTTAAATTGCTAGAAGAGTTGAAAAACAAGAAATTCATTTATTGTGACCAACATGAAATAATAATGGTAATAGGATGTTATTTCATCATGTGTAATAACAGCGGTACTGCTTTTCATAATTATTGATCATTTAAGATATTACTTGGAAATGCTGCTATAAAACTTGGTATTTCAAGAAACCGTTTTCAGCTGTTATCTTCCAAAATGTACATAGTTTAATATTTACAAAAACCCGAAAGACGCTAATAAGCTTTATTTCATTAACGAAGTACTAAATTGCTTGAAAACAACTTTTCAAAATGCAAGAAGTGATAGTACACATTAAAGCATTTATGAATTAATGTCAAAATTCAAAGGGAGATAAACGTTCAAATAGTCTATGCCGATGAAACTAACTAAACGCGGTAAAAAAAATATGGGAAATATGTTATGCAAGAACCAAATATGTACACAATTTTAATATTTTGGAAAAGAAAAAATGAAGCCAATAAAAACAGTACATTAGGTACTTTACTAACTTTAACCTGATAAATTCTGTAAAGTTTCCTTCCATAGGAACTACAATTTCAAACCAAAAAAGATATACCAAAATTTGAAAAAAAAAAAATAAAAAGGTAAAGAAGAATTTGTTTGTAATCAGGTCGAAACTACTGGTATTTTATGGAGAGATAGCAAACAAGTTACACTTCTAAGTAACTGCCGTTTTAATAAGGTACAGGAAGTAAATCAAAAGTCTAAAGGTGGAACAAAGAATTTGATTCAATGAGCGATATGAATAGAGTGTAGTATATGCTTATACTTCAATTAATAAAAGGTCAAAGATATAATTTTCAATTAGTAAAAATAAGATAGACATATAGTAAAAGCATTTACTCCACTTTATTCATATGGCCCAATATCCTGAGGCTGTGAAATTTTACATATATATGGACGGGGTTTATATGACATGAACAGAGAATCCCTCAAATGGTGTCGTAAGGTTTTTTATCGTTTATCTATAAGTGCAATAGTAAATTCCTCGATTGTATGCAAGGAAGTGCGGCATAAGAAAATTTCAGTTTTAGACTTCTTGCTACATGCTGGATTACTTCGTAATCGTCAATATGGAAAACATTGCTTTTGGTCTAAATGTGGGCAACCATTTAACTTATAGAAACAAACAATAAAAAAGTGTTTTACAAATTACCATACATGATATTTACCAGTGGGGCACTAGTGTACTGTTTTGTTGCACCATTGGGGTAGATGTTCCACCGTTCTTTTTCCTTCTTTTTCTTCTTCTTCTTGTAGTTAAGGCAATGCCTTGTTAGTTTCTAACATATGCCGGGTTTAATCTTGCAATGACGACGTCCAGCACTTTCTCCATCTTATTGGGGGTTTACTTCTCGGTCTTCTCGTGTTGGGGACTTCGTTCTTTGCCCATTTTGTGAGTGTTGTGTGGTCCATTCATTCTACATGGTCGTCTTCGTTTTCTTGTCCCTCTCACAATGTCTTGTATATTACATTCAGTTCTGATGGTGCTATTTCGTATTCGAACCTGCAGCCTCTTCTTTCGCGTAGTATTTTTATTTCTGTTGTTCTTAGTATGCTTTTTGTATTACATGTCTCCGCTCTTCTTTCCACCGCATATGTTAAAATTGGTCGTATACATGTTTTGTATATACAAACTTTACTTTTAGTTAACATGTATTTATTGCGCCATATAATATCACGTAGTTATCTAGTTGCTGCGGCCGCCTTATTAGCTTGGACTCGTGCTTCTGCAACACTGTTTCGGCTGCTTGATGTCTCAACCCTCAAATATTTATATTTCATTGTTTGACTTATTATTTTCCCATTAACAAGCAGCTTGCATCGTATAGATTCTTTTGATATGACCATAGATTGCGTCTTGTCTGTTGATATTTTTATATTATACTGTTCAGCGTTTCTATTAAATAGTTGTAACAATTTTTGTAGTCCAGCCTTGTTTTCAGTCATTAACACTGAATCATGCGCGTAACACATTATATTAATCTTTTTATTTCCCATGGTATAACCAGCTCTTGATTCTTTGACCGATTTTATTACTTGGTTCATTACAATATTGAATAGGATGCCCTTTGTTACTGTTTGTTTGCTAATGTATTATTTACTTTGATCGTCGTATTGTTATTTATGTTTAATTCCTTTATTGTCGTGATAATTTTTTTGATACATTGTTATACTCGAGGATTTTGATGACTTTCAGTTGAATTTTGTCCAAAACCTGTTTTAGGTCTATGCAACACAGGAAGAGGCGTTTATTAAATTCTATGGCTTTTTCTATTGTCTGTCGCAGTATGAAAATTGCGTCAATGGTTGACTTATTCCGTTGGAATCCAAACTGGTTTTCCGTTATCCCGATTATTCGGGTCTATTTTAGCACCTCTTTTAAATATTAGAATAGTGATGCTAGATCTCCAATCTTTCGGGATTGCACCTTTCCTTATTGTTATTTGGAACAGCTTTGTTAATTCATCAACAAGTTTATCTCCGCCGTACTTAATCATTTTGTTAGATATCATATCTAATCCGGGAGATTTTTTATTTTTTAGTTTTGTAATTGCCGTCTTAACTTCACAAATGTTTATTTCATAGTTATCATGTTCTTCCTCTTTATTATTTGCATTTTCGTCTGTGTTGTCTCTGACTCCGTCATTTTGTGAGTCATATAGTCTTGTAAAGTGTTCTGTCTATTTGTCTCTTTTTTACCTGGAGAATTAAATAAGTTTTGTAACAGTCACTTTATCCGTTCCTGTTACATCATTAGGGGTTTCTTTAGCTTTGAGTCGCGGGTGCTAAATTTCCCGTTAATTTTTCATTCACTTACTATTTCAGCTCGAGTTAAATATTGTTTAATTTAATTCTGATAGTGAAACGCTGGGTATAATTATTTCTAATATTGCATTTAATTCTTCGCAGTGGAAATTTAAATGTTTTATTATAGGTTTCCCGTGAGGAGTGTTATATTATAGAATTTCTGGATTAGAAGGTTGTGATTAGCTGTTCTTCCGGATATGGATGCTGATTCTTTTAGATCCGCTTGAGGGTTATGTCACGGTTTTCTGCGGGTTTTTATTGAGTTTCTCATTACTTCTTCTAATCAAATTTCTTTGATTAAAGCCCTAGATAGGATTTATCCTTTGTCTAGAAATTTAATTTTCTTCCTGCGTTTATCCCATAAACCGGTTGATTTGACTCTTGGGGAACGGAGGGATCGATTGGAGACAGACGCGAAGTGACTAGTGCCTGTGATGCTGGTTAAGTTTTGTTTCTTTCAAATTTTATTTTGAGTGAGTGCGATAAAAGTCTAATTAGGGGTAAGTTTCTTAATCTTGTTGCATCCCTATTTCCATCATTGCTGATCAATGTTCTTGGTCTACAGTTTTTTTTATCTCGGAATATCATCTTGGAGTCGTCGTTATTTATGGAGGTTTAAATTGATCAACTGGTCGTTCTGATACAGCAGCTATTCCGAATTTGAGATGTACGCTCCTTTCTGGATCCTGAGAAGGAATTAGCGCTCTATTCCACCTTCAAACCTTGTACTTTTACCATAAATAGTTCCGTGTTTAAAAAGTAATCATTTGAAAATTGGAAGAAAAGATTTTTTTGCCTTAAAGTCCATCTGGGAATTTTTGCAACTTTGTAATTAAAAAAAAAGGAATTAAAAAGATATAACTCCAGCTTATCTCTCGAAATAAATGTGATTACAGGTCTTAACTTTTTATGTTAAACGAAGTTTTGTAAGTAAATTCTATGTTCGAGTACACATTTGGTAAAATTTATTTTTGATTAAAATCTTTTACTCAATCTCGGATCTGAATTGAATAAATTTGTTTGTGTGGAATATTTTGTTTTCTTAGGGTTCACCTTTATAAGAATTCCGGCCGGAGGCACATAAAGTTGAAATTTTCTTGGTAAGCAGTATAAAAAATATTTTTTCAATTTATGTATCCGAACTGAATTAAGTGTTTTCTTGTCGTGGCTCTATTAAAGATTTTTTT
>VTPC01087656.1:0-10733 GCA_011009095.1 Ignelater luminosus | reverse complement strand
TTTTTTCAAAATCGACTTCCACATATCTTATTATTTCTGAAACTCGCTTACCATGTGCCTGATCAGGAGTCGAATCGAACATGAGACCGAAGTACTTAGCTTTACGAATTTTTACTCCCAAATTAAAGACGGGTGCTACCTACCAAGTGGCACCAACTGGCTCCCCTTCTTATTGGCGCTCAGGGCACGTCCCCTGCCTGCCACACCGTAGATACACCACTGCATTTATATTAGGATAAAAAAAGTATTTACTACAGGATGATAGTTTACGGTGCTTCTCATAATTCCACAGTTATACCAATTATACCTACTTAAAAGGAGAGAAAAGTGCACTTAACAAATAAATTCAACGGTTATTGGTTGCTGGTAGTCAATTTCCATAAATTATTATACTGTATAGCTTATCTTTAGTGTACAGTTTTTTATAATTGTCATTTATATTTTTAATCAATGTAACATTATTTTATTATTAAGATTTTTTGCTGGTTTTGAATTTTGGCTGGTTTTGAATTTTGGCTGCTCCAAAAATTTGGCTGCCCGCTCGCCCTACCGGTTACGCCTGCACTGCGAGAATGGCACAAAGATTTTCGAATAAAAGAATTTAATATGGTACAATACAAACTAAACAGTTCTCATAATTCGTTCTAAATGTAGATGAACTCGTTGGTCTTTAATTCCTTTGAAGAATTCTTTAATTCTAGAAAAACAATTTATGAGACAAGCTAAAATCTATGTCTTAGTTTCATAACGCGTACTGTTATTGTAAACTGTTACCAGACGAGTTAGCAAAACCTTTAATTAGCCAGCACGATTTTAATATCAGTAGAAATGCCAATTCGAATTTTTATTATCTTTTTGTATTTAAGAAAATAAAAAAAATTCTTAGAGGAATTGAGTATTTATTATAGTGACTTTACAAAAGAAAGTTTATAATACAATTTGTGTAGAATGCGTAATTGTAGTTCAAAGGTTTTTAGATTTCACAAAAATATCCTAATACATTCTATTCTAAACTAGAATTACTTTACACATCCATTTAAACTTATTTGTAATACGTTACAGTTTACCAGCAAATAACCATGATATTACAATGCTATTAATTATTATAGGTATAAGCTGTAGTATGTGCATTAATAAATGAAATTTTATGTGGTGTCATTCTATTAATTAACTTTTTTTTTATTTATTGTAAACTGCACTAAAAGTAAATAATTAAACAATATGCAGTTGCCATTCATCAAATGTTTTATACCATAAATTTTCTCTAAAGCGAAATATGTAGAATCTGTGTATCTACAGAAATCTGCATTAGATGAATTGTAATCCTCTCAACATGCAGTTATTTGTATGTAGATGTCTGTAGCAACAAAGAGTTATCCTTTTGAAAAATAGAACATTGGTTTCTAAAATTTTTATTTTAGTGCTCACAGTATCTTATGAGATACTGCTTTTCTGAAGCAAAATAAACAAACAACTATGTGTGTTCTATTTTAAAACGATCTTTCGCAAAGTAATGTCGCACAACATTCTTTTAATAACCGAATTAATCAAATACATAAAAATACATAGCATTAATGACTCAAAATATATTGTCTACGAAGCGATGAAGCAATTTTTATTAATTAAAGTAAAATTAGGTTTTATATATTTGGTTAATTGTCCATACAAAAAAGAAATGAAGTGGGACCTTATTTATATGAAGATATTAAGAGTAACGCTCTACATTAAAGAAATTCACGCTATAGCTACCTTGTGGAAAAAAGGTACATTTACTATAGCATTTCTTACTTTTAAGAACAATAGTTTGATACTGTCATTCAAAACTCAAATGACACTTCAACTAAACTCTTTTAAAAATCTTAATTTTTGACAAGTATTAATAGAAAATTTGTATAAACGACCTTTTATGATTTTGAAAAATTATAAATATAAGGATTGTTGTTGTCTATTGATTGTTACTACCAAACACACTGTTACATCAGTGGATCACAGTGAAACCATCTTAAATGTAATGGATATAATTCCAGTTTTTTTCTATTTATCCTGTACAAAAGAAAACATGGAAAGCAAGAAACGCTTCAATGAAATTGTAAGTACATAATTTTCTGTATGTAAATCTGTTCCAAATAGATTATGATATTAATAAAAATACTAAAATAGCAACCTTGCTTTTTATTTCATGATACATTTGGATAATGAAATTATAATAATTTTTATAATGTAGCTTTGATAAACCACAGCTTGCAAGATAAATACGGGAAAAAATAAAAAGTCGATTACTATCAATAGCAGGTAAGTGTTTTCGGAAACAAATGTGAGCACGCAGGAAACTTTGGGCATAAGTAGTATATGGTACCAGTGCTATCATATCAAAAGTCCTCGACCATAGATGTTGCACAAAAATTTTTAGGTGGAGCTAAAGTTATAAAATTACAAATAAATAGAATCTTTCAATGCTAAATCAGATTAATATTAGCATTTCAGTAATGTCGCTATATCGAGTACATTACTACAGGATATACTTTGGCAGTGGAAACACAGGGACGTACCTAATAAAGCAGATATCTTTTACACGCAATGAATGTTATGCTAGGATTTACAGTTACAAGCTAGTCGCTTTAATAATTTTTCAGTTGCTGGTGGTAATTGTGTTTTGATTGATTTTATGATTCCTTGACATAGACACCAACTTCCTTCTGTGAGTTCTAGACTATTTCCAAGCAACGATTTAAGTTAGAGGTACATCCGAAGAAAATGCTCAGACGTTCATCAGTCTTTCGGAATAAAATTAAAAATTAAATCTAGGATTAAGCTGTAGTCTACTGATGTTTTGTGTATAAGAAGTACCTCGCCTCATTTCTAAAGATTTGCATTTCTTCATATTCTACAGGGTGGATCAAATTGTGCAATGTCATTTTAAAACGTTGCATACTCATTCGGCCTCTGTTTTAGATTCTGTTTCGATATTTTCATCTTGTAAGAATTAATTATTTCACTTCGTATAAATTCATTTATCAAACTGCTTTTTTGCTAAAATAATATTTCCTTTCAAAGTTCGTCAAGCCTTAATTACCATAAATACGTGCTTTTATAGTCAAAAAGTGTTGGATTTCCGTCGCCAGACCAGCCTGTTAAATTGCTTCTATCTCGTAATCGAAGAGGTTGCGGACATATGTTTATAGAAATTATTTTTCTTATTTTGGATCAAAGAATACGTCTGTAAAGTTTGAGTACATCTTAAATATATTTTGATGTTTTTTTTGTTGTTTACTTTTTTTTTCATTATTGATTTAATAAATTAAGGTAAAGTTCCTTTTGTGCTTTATTGAAGTATACTTGTAAGGGTTTTTATTTGTGTATTTGTATTGATCTTTTTTTAAACAGTGTAAGCCATCCGTCGGATCCTTATTAGAAGGGTTGATATAAATAAATTACTGTGTTTGAAGTTAATAATTTTAGCTTGGAATATTCATGCTTATGAGTAGCCAGCAGGTTTCAGATTGTTATATATATTTAATATTTGTTTGGTACGTGAGGGTGCATCAAGTCGATCACCTCAGTAAAATTTTGTGCAATAAGCATTTACGAAATCAGAGCGTTATACAGTAAATTTTGAGTATTTTGATAAATAAAGTGTCTACTGTGAACAATTCAGTTGAGCCTATATACAGAGTGTTATTTCGTAAAGATCCCATATACAGGGTGATATTTGTGAGTGGTCCATATACAGGATGTTATTCCCTGAGGTACTTATATACAGGGTGTTAGCCTACGAGAAGCTACGTGGGTTGGCTTATGGTTTCCCTTTAACTTTCAGCTCCTGGCACCCTTAGTTTATACCATCTTTAAGACATATTTAGAGTTTCTGTGAGTGTGAGCTTTTATCTTTTTGTTTAAGGTAAGTTTAGCTTGAACCACGCCCATCTTCGGCTTGGAGCTACGGGATTGAACATCTTCCCTCATCCGTGACGGGCATTAGGTCTCTTTACCAGGTTTTTTCCGTTATAATTGGTTGTCATTATTGGATATCGGACTTGGTACTGATGACGACTTTCGTAACTATTGGCTACTTTTTTATCCAGACACTATTATCTTTACAAATGAAATTATAGCAATTTTATTTTATATTTGCAAACCTCTTTAAATTCGAATTTTAAAATTTGGGGAATATTTCCTCACGTCTTGCACACACTTTTTATAAGTATAAGGGACTGCATACAAGGTGCTAAAATATTGAATGAGTTTACAGCTTTTGCATACTTGAATAGAGTGTACATCGCATGTCTGCAAGATTGGTCATTGCGTTTATACCTATGTTGAGAGATGTTTCTTGAAGTTGCACAGACCAATGTACAACTCTGTTATGATTTGGGTTTATTTCCTGCTATAGCTCAGGATTTACTCTGTTATTTTTCTGGATGGTTCTCGGATAAACTGTCAAGACTGTCTTAGCCTAGGAACGTCGAAGTCGTTCCAGTGCTTGCGGTGGTTTTCCACGAGCAGTTTTTTAAGGTCTGTTTTAGCTGCGCTGGAAGAAACGTATCAGATAAATTTCGATTCCACCAAGTGGGTTTTCGTTATTACTACTGCACTATTACTGTAATAGGACGCTTGCACCTAACGTAACTTGTAACGTAAAAAGCTTGCGTTACAGTATTAACATGAACGAAAACTAGGAACGTTTGGTCCTAGGCCAGCTGAATTTAAGTTGGTAGCTTTTAGGTGTAGGAAAGTAGAGATTATACTCACAATAAAACACCGGAATTTAAATTTAACCACAAACATATTGGTAATTAATAAAATTTATGTAATTAAAAATCTTAACAAAGAAATCAGGAGTATATTTTTTATACTAATATGAAACTCGTAATCAACATATAAATTGAAATTTATAAGAATAAGAATCATTAGTTATAGAATGACAAAGTTATTAAGCCTTAACTAATAAAAAGATTATTAACGTCTAATAACACAATACTAAACCCAAAATTGCAAGTAGTTTAATAAGTCATAATTCATGACGGTAATTAAATCTCAAATTTTTCAACTACAAGAAGGTTGAATACAAAATAAAATTTAATGCAAAAAAAATTGAATATTGGCACGGAATAAATCTAAGGTTAAGCTATAATAATTCAAATAATTGTTATCTTAAGGTACACTCTACTGTTAATCTAAATCCGTTCAAAAACTACGTATTAAAAGATTCAAGGAAAATAAATAAAATTTAAAGATTTATAGAAATTTTTGAAAACTTTACTAATTAATTAAAGAAATTTGGAAAACATAGATTTGTGATTAATTTGACTGTAAGTTAAATTAAGTTGAAAATTTAAGAAAAATATGTAAAGTCAAAGGATAATCAAGGCGAGTTTTGGATAATTATTGAAGTAAAAGATCTTACCATACATCTTCGAAAGCGGGTTCCAATCGGAAGCTGTAATAAAGCTGTGTAATAAAGTTAAAGAGTAACCTTCACGTAAAATCAGAAAATTAAATAGTAAAAAAAAATTAACATGATAAAGTTTTAAGATAGAATTACTTTAGGGCACGGTAAAGTCAAATTAATGTAAGAGATGGTAATTAATTGTAATAATTACAAAAAGAAATAAATCATAAAAAAATTAAACATTAGTGAATTTAACTTTGAAGGATTAAATCAAAAAATATTATTTAACTAAGCGAATGATAGTAAAAGTAAGTGAACTTTGGGATACTGAGTTGCACAAAAAATTTGTTTGCAACCAAAAAAAATTATTTTATTGTTTTACTATGAAATTTAAGTACGAAATCTTCTAGATTAAGTGCCCCTAGGCCCAACCTCTTGTGGTTCAGGAAACAAGACGTGAAAACAAATTGAATCCCAGCAATCACTGATAATACAAAAGTACGGTACCTCTGGTTACCAACAGATCTCCATGGAACTTACACGAAGAATTCTTGTATAATAATTATTACCAGAATTAAACCTTCTGGAATCTAACCACAAAACTGAAGGCAAAAAACAACAATTAGAATGGAGGACACAAGAGATGCAAGAAATAAAGATAACTTACCCCTTTATAAAGGGTTTTTCTTTTCATTCAAAATAATCGAAGTAACCTCAGCGGGTGGAAAGATCTGCAGGAAGACCGTGCACTAGTCCCGTCTCGATTTGTTTTGCCATGTCAGGCTCTCCGGGTTCCCCCAGAATTCGGAAATTGTTAACCGTTCGTAAATTATCACACTCAGCGAAAGAAAGAAATTAACTTATTTTACAAAAACAAATCCAAGTTAGGCTTTAAATACAAAACAATGAATAGCAGGGTCCATGAGAACATAACAGACAAGAATCAAATAATTATAATTATTAAACGGATAAAAAAACAAAGTATCTCACAACAAGAGAAACAGTGGATCTCTACCCTGCTAACCCAAGGTTTTGGAGCTTAACCCCTTTAATGGAGCGAAGTAATAAATCTGAATAAGATTTCCATAACAGGAAAAATTAGCTATGAAAGGAAATTATATATATATGTACATATGAAATACCGCGAGGTTTATCATGTAACGGGAGGGTAACTACAAAAGACCGTTACAAACTTACGAGACAAATATTCAATTGAATCTTTACTGTGTGCACATTCTTTTCAGGAGTGCTGGAAATAAACATGTCTACACTTCTCCAATTTGTGTACACGTCTACGACGTATTGCGTTTTGCCCTGAGGTTAAAAGTGTCGTAATTAATCCTGTATTTAGTTACACACCTTCTCGACCTGACTTATTCTATTTTGGAATCTAAGATTTTATTGGGGTTATTTCATCTTGATCCAGAGAATTAAGCTCAGATCTTGCAGCGCTCACTATTTGTAAAAGATATCCAGTTGTCAGTTGTCAGGAAACCCACCAGGTGAGTAAAGAAGTTTTCTGGACCGCTCTCTTACTCTATCATAGAGTAAGAGAGCGTGAGAAGTTTTTTATCTAGGTCATATTGCAAGTTTTAGACCGCTCTCCGCTCAGTCCTTATAGCTAAGCTGCTTAGAATTTAATTGCTTTACTCAAGGGTTACAATTTTATCTACATCAAATCATCAACTTCTTCTCATAGGCTAATAGAAAACAAATCTGTTAAAAAAGCAAGGAGATAACTCTGCAGCACAGAAACTTTGTTATTGTGTCTGTACTTTTCTAAGCAATAGTTCTGCAACTGCATTGAAGTCACACATCGTCTAATGGTTTCGTGTAAAGGCTTTGGGCAATACATGTCAGCGTCGCAATTTTGCCAAAAAAACAAATTAATGTAACTTTAATGCTTTACTTCAAAAAGTTTAACTTTTTATTTAGATAAATCAATGTTGGAAGAAAACATCAGACTGGGCAATATTAATTGTATTCTCAAACCAAGCATTGTAGAAAATAATGAAACCGGGTTTTTAACCAGGAAAAGATCTATTGACCCATTTTTTAAACCATCTTCTTTCAGAAGGATCCTACAGAGAGTAGTCAAATATTTCAGAACAGTCCAGATTTTATAATAGCGCGACGTGGAAAGTTTGTAGAGACAAGCCTTCATCTAGTAAAATATAAGAGCTGAGAGGAAGATAGAGAAGATAAAAAAATAAAAAGAGAAAAAAGTTAGTTCTTTGTATCCTTCTGAACTACTTGTATTTGTGGCGACTGTATATAGATCTACCACATACTTGAAATATTCACATTTGTCAAAACAAAAATGGCTTTTTATTTTAGAATCAGGACTTATATAAATCTTAAAAGCTTGCACTGAGTTTGGGCATGCACAAGTTATCGTAAACTGCCAAGCATCAATTTGAAACTGACTACAAAACCTTGTAAAAGAATTATCTCCTAATTTATTTTTAAGCTTTTTTTATTTCACAGCAAGTTCGACAAATCTTGAGAAAATCAACGAGATTGATAGGAATCCTAATAGTGTCAATCGTGGTGGTGCGTCTTGTTGCTTAGAATTTTATTACAAAATGGCAGTTGCAGCCTTCGCTGCTATCAGTTAAGTATTCTCCTACATGGAACTATTTTCTAAGTCTTCGTTGTAGAGATTTTGCCTCTGGTTTTCTAGCAAGCTTCTCTAGAACACATCACTGTTTTTTCATGAGGAAACTTCTAAGATTGAGCTGAGCGCTCTTGTCTCCATACAGATCTACCACCAAGAAATCCGGGATAAAATCTTCCATTGTAAGTTATATCAGCTTCTTGCATTCTTCTAGTAAGATCAAAACAAAAACAACCATTACAGAAAATTTTCTCTTCTCCTTACTGCTTGTTATAAATTATCAAAATCGGTAGCTTTTGTGTATTTCAATAGGCCTTCTTACAGTGTTTACAGCAATTTTGTTATTGAAATAGTATTTTTTTTCCAAGTAGAATTTCTGTCATTTTCAGCTCATTTTTCTATTACTTGACAACTTGCTAATAAATGTTTTTCCTAAATAAGTCCTTTCTACAATTTGCAATTCATTATTAGTTTGAGCCAAGAATTGGTTTAAGAGAAAGTAATTTTGGAACATAAAAGATAACTTCAATGTGAGAAAGATTTATATCGTTATGTCAAAATTTAGAATTAAAATTCGGAGCAGAAAAGAAAACACTAATTTAGAAAATAAGTAAGTTTAGTAACAAGACTGTAGTTTATGTATCCATCGGCCCGCCGTCGGGTAGATAATAAACATACTAGACATGGATTAGACAGCCGAAGTTCTGTATATAATTAATGATAACGATCATCTATTTGTACTACACTGTTATAATTAAGGATTCTTTAGACACAGTAATGCAAACAATTTAGCAACTAATTGCTACTTCTTATTAGCAAACCGCCTTTTTAGAGGATACAGCTAACTAACTAGGTTAAAGTCTTTTGTAATTAGTTTTCTAGGAAAGTATCTTGCACATGTTAATAAATTTATGTTATGCTAAGAAGTTTGCGTTGTATAAATTATTATTTTTACAGTTTTCAGTTATATTACGTGAGATAAGTTGCTATTTTTATCTTCATTTATGTGTAATATGTATAACTGATCAAGTAAAGAGTAATATAATCTTAGAATCAGCTGATGATAATGATCTACAGCAAAATACAATAACCAGAGAGGTTTTTAGAAAAACTAATAATTCCGATAGGGCTGGTTTAGATTTTAGTGTTTCCACTAGGAGATCTATTATATTTTTGAATGAAATGAAAGTAAATTTATATATTTCCTGTTCATTTATTTTATAAAATGTAAAATCTTAGTTTAAAACAAGCACCTGCATTTTCTGATTTTTTACGTAGAATTTGGAAAATGAAGTTAAAGGAAGTATTCCCTGATTACAGTTCTGATAGAGTATCTAATTTACGAAAAAGAATTTGCAAGCACTAAGGATAGTAACACTAATGATACAAAAGTTTACTCATCAGAATAAAGTTAGATCGTCAAGAGGTAGAAGAACAAGTGATGAGTTTGGGAAATTGAACCTCAAAGAAAAAAAAAAGTCCACTTGACATAAATTGACCCAA
Source organism: Ignelater luminosus (assembly GCA_011009095.1). Lineage (NCBI taxonomy): Eukaryota > Metazoa > Arthropoda > Insecta > Coleoptera > Elateridae > Ignelater > Ignelater luminosus. The sequence goes on along the minus strand of VTPC01087656.1, from coordinate 1,224 downwards.
AAATTATCCAATCGTTCTTATCTCAAAGGCTAAAGCTTTAAAAAGCCGAGAAGTGTTGATTGAATACCAAAACACTGATAGTTCTTTATAGGATTTTGGTAAAGAGATGATCCAATAATTTATCTACCTAAGCAGGAAAGAAACGAATTATCAAAAAAAAATATTTTTCAATATGGTCCCCTGACAATTTCATACACTCCATTCACTTTTTCTGCAACAACCTCTTTGAGACAAGATTTTTTTATAAATAATCTTTAAACCAGGGAGTGACTTCCCCGCTTGAAGAACGCTGTTAGCAAAGAAATGTTTTCAAAACTCGAAACATGAAGTAATTTGAAGTAACCAGGTCAGGGCTGCACGGTGTATGGTTCAACTGTCGGATGGTAACCTCCGCTTTTCCCGACATATACAGCAGCCTATTATTCATTCCAGCGTCGGGTGTGAAGCGAGACGGTTGACCTGAAATTGAGTAGTACGATAATGCCCGGTACGGCGAACAGCATCGAAGCCTCCAACTGGGGTTGTTTGCCACCATTCCGGACGGAAAAGCCGTATCGCGGGTGTCTCCATCCAACAACTGCCGAGATCCTGCGTTAAGGTGGGCGTAGGGCCAGCGCCATAATCCACTCACCACTTTTCTCAGCTCCTCCAGATCCGTCTGCCTGGGACGGGCAGACCGCGACCATTCCCTACTCCTTACAGGCTCCGAGCTTGGGGCTTTTTGGACCTGTACTCCATACTTCGAGAAATTCCTGTACCAGCCGTTACCCTCTGCGTAATCACTTTCCCCCCACCCCTCCCATCCCTTTTCTTCCCAAATCCTCCCGCAAAACGAACTGTGGGGGGTTGTGGTTTTGAAAATAACCGTTTACGTCAGCATCGAACTAAATTCCAATCATCAACGATCATTCCCCTCCCTCTGCTATTACGATCCAACCTATATCGTCGAGTGCCCCAATCACCATCATCCCTCCACATCACCATTTAAACTCGACGCTATCTACGGGGTCCACCATCAGCACCGTTATCTCCAGCATCATTCAACTCAACTAACCAAAGCCGCTGCGACGCCAACACCAAAATTCCAACCAATCAACATCCTGCCATCATCACAAGAGCCTCCGCCATGCACCTCCTGCCGGGATGCCTACAAATTCAAGAACTTGACCAAATTTCACATCTCAACTCTACCACAAACGGACGAGAAGAGCGTTCAGCTACCAT
>VTPC01087652.1:0-13006 GCA_011009095.1 Ignelater luminosus | reverse complement strand
ATCTTTAGAAATTAGAAGCAAAAGTTAAGCTGTTAATGAATAAGTTCTTGTGGGATTTAATATTACGGAATTTCATGACCATCAACGGAGGAGAGCGCGAGCTGTACAAGCACAGATCCGCTTTTAATCTACGGCTTAATTGATTTGCGGTATACACGAAAACAGCTTTTGTAGTTCCATTTCCCTTTAAATTGCTGCTTCAAAACCCGCATATTGTAGTCCCTTTTATAGACTTTCGTATTTTCCTAAAGATAACGCTTTTATCAATATATATCATACTAAAGTTTTAATACCCCATAAGCAAGTGCGAGAAAGTTTCGTCGTCAACCTTAAGTGGTCGTTCCAAAATTCAAATCCATGTTTTACTGTTGAAAAGTTTCAAGTTCTCCAATCATTTTCACGATTGAATAAAGCTGGTTTTAGGTTTACTGTCTCGTGGAATTCCTGTTTAAAACGGTGTGAAGTGAAGCAGGTGCACGTATATGTAGAGGTAATATGTAGAAGTAAAATGCTTACGTAAGAAATATAAAACTAGATTACCCTATTAAAGAAAACGAAGTAAAATAGAATCTAACTGTAAGTAAACATTTAGTGAGCTTGATACTTATTTGTTAACAGAACCAAGTCTCAAAATCTTAAAGACAAAACTGTACCATTTCGAGTATCCTTTTGATAAAAAATTTTTATTAAACTGTTTTGTATCATCAAGCTTCATACACCACTTTAATAAAACGTAACGAACTAATTTATTTATTGATATTCGATTTCCCAAATTTATCAAGAGCACGGTTCACCTCAATTAATATAATTATTTAGCTGTTATTGACGGGTACTTTATCAAAAAATTGAGATTAAAATAGTCAATTTTTAACATTTTTTAAAACTTGCTATTTCTGTAAATAGCTCTTACAAGTAGATTAACTTTTGGTCTGCACTACAGATACTGTTGAAGGGTATCCTGATGGTTAAAATCTAATTGTTTCATGTCTCTTCTCCATTTTATTTAAGCAATTTTTTTATGTAGCAACTTATTGTCAAACAATGAATTTGGTAAAATAAACGAAAATTTTGGTTAAAAATTGCCCTTTTTACTTTGAAATGACTTGCCTATGAGGCATTTATCAAGTTTAATTAAGAAAATTTCGTTCGTATCTACAATTTGTACTACTAAGGGTAAGTTCCACTTATCGCTTGCATTGATTCGTTTTACGCAATGCAAGCCTACTTCACCTGCAGTAATATCAACAAATTGTGTATGTTAACGTTAATCCACCAGTGAGTATTGATCCCTGCTTTTCAGTTTTTATTTTGCAAAATCGTTTATAAATGTTACAGTGCAACGGCGAGTGACAATCCAGCACCAGCAGTAGCAACAGAATATCTTAATGATTCTCCTGCAGTTGACAATCCAACAAGTCCAACAGCAGAAGAAAGTGTCGACGACTCTAGTCCTGAAGATGGAGGTAAGTTAAAGCTCTTGTGAACCCCACTCATAGCTCTAGTCCTTCAAATAACCCAATCCTGGCAAGAATGCTTTGAAGCATCCAGACACTGCTTTTCCATCTATTTTCAATGCAAAAGTTGCATGAACTTTGTTAGTTTTCTGAGTCGTTCCAGAAGAATAATCAGGAACAAATCAAAATTTCATTAACTTTGAAGGCAATGCGCGACGGGAAGATGTTGACAGATTCAAGTAATATTTAAACATTATTTTCTGTGGTTCTAATACATAAGAATTTGAGCTATTACATTCGGGAAGAAGCTAATTTAAAAATGTTAAAAATTATCGTAAAAATGTGAATTTTTCCAAATTTCGGCAAACTTTAGAGTACATGCGCGACCGGAAGATATAAACCGATTTTATTTCTTTTTTTTACCCCTTTTTAGTCTCCCCAATTTGCAACCTTTCCGCGGTATTACGACTTGAAAAAAAATTTTTGTTTTTTCGGCCCACCCTACTGCCTATCCCAAGAACACCCCAGGAGTGGCGTCTTCTTCACTGCAGCTGCCTGGAACCAGTGATCCGTAAAAGAAGTTGCTGGTACCGAGAGAGCAAACTCTATAATCATTGGTGTCCAAGCACCATCGGTAATAAACCGCCTATTAAACCCGAAAAAAACGTCCTTCTAATAAGTAATGGCCCAAAAAATCAATTTCTGTTTTAAAGTCACATTTTCTCTTATTTAAGATCATACCATTTGCTTGTAACATTTTCATTGACTTGTAACACTCGATTGAATTGCTTGCATTTTGTAGCAAGTAACTGTAACAAATTTTCTGAAATGATTCAGGAGCACAAGTAACTTTGAAAAACAATTTTTTAAAACTAGATTCAATTCACAATGCGCTTAAATCAGCATTAGGTGAATTCTGCAGAAAGTTAGTTCAGAGTCTTGACTGAGAAGTAAATGAACTTTTAATTGTAAGAACTATTTGCCATGTATCAACCGCTTAAAGATACTGAAAGCAACGAAAATAAATTTGTAGTTTGCACAGATTCAATTTTCTTTTTAAAAGCAGTTCAAGATACTTATTCTCAAAATTCTTTAAGAAGAAATATATGAAATTGCTGTAGACATCTTAAATACTTAATAATAAAACTTTAATATTTTAATAAATCCCATCTCATTTGGAAATACAAGAAAACAAAGAAGCAAGGCTGCAAAGAGTGCTATTCTTAATCCAAATTCTAATGTTAATATAAAATTTTCTTTATAATGATGTTAAGACATGTTTCAATAACAGAATATAAGAAGAATGGCAGACAAACTGAACATTGCTGGATACAAAATTATTGAAAGTTCAACCAGTTGTAAAAAAACGCATAAAACCATTAAGTTTGGTCGTCAAAATCAGTCAATTTTCACAAGATTAGGTATTGGATATTCAGAATTAACTTATGAACACCTTTTAAAACGAACAGATCCACCTAGACGTGAAGAATGTGATACTGAACTTACAATGAAGTATATGATCATAGAATGTAGAAGATTTACACAAGAAACTAGAAATATTACATAACATTCTTAACAATCTTCAGGTAGCGCTAAGTAGTAATCAGATTTATCGAAAAGTTTTTAAAAATTGTTGGTCAGACTAATTAATTATAGCAAGTTTGACATTTATTATCAAAAAATGTAAAATTAAAAGCTCACGTGGAGCTAATAGTCGTAGTAGCTGATGCACCTTTAAAAATATGATGATAATAGTAATCATCATCATTCAGAGGGACTAAAAGAATTAAAGAATATAATAAAGAAAGTAATAAGTAGTGATAGAAAAAAATTAAAGAAAATGAACGACATGTAAATATGATGATGATGAGAGACATGATATATGAAATGAAATAAACAAAAACAGTAAACAGCACATACAAAGAACAAATGATAGAATTAAAACGTGAAAACAAGAAGAAGAAATGAACGAAATGAAACAAAAGATAGGAAAGATTGAATTAACACTAGAAAGAAGCCAAAAATAAAGAAGGAAAGGACTAACTATACATACAACGAGAGGAACGCCCAGAAAAGGCATGGGAAATCTTCTAAGTTGAGCTGGAAGTTGAAGCAAAAGTGGGAAGTGCCATTAAGATATCAGATAGAATGTGCAGCATGGAACTGAATAAAAAAATTTAAAAATAAGATTAAAATCCTTAAAGCCAAAAGTAAAGAAAGATCAGTTATAGATTTATTGATAGTAAAAAAATAATAATAAGGAAATGAACAAAATATTAAAGTATATAAACTAACACTTAAATCAGAACACAATAGTGTACGAAACTCTACTATTTATAACCTAAAGAAAATGAACTGGGAAGGGAATAACTATTTAGAGATACGATGAGACATTTTTAAAGAGACGATAATTAAAGTGGAGGAGATCTGCGGAAAAACATGGAAGGAGTACCTGAACAATAAAAGTAAATGTAAATACTCATGATATAAAAATCAAAAGAAGGTAGTTAAAGACATGGTAAAGGACGTGAAAATGAATGAATGAAAGGAATTTGGAAATAAAATGGAAGAAAATAGACAGGTAAATATAAATCTACTTTGCAGAACCCTAAGAAATATACGAACTAACGACACCTAGAAGATGGTAACATAATGACAACAAATGAACAAATAACAGAAAGATGGTTCAGATATTCTAAAATTACACTAGAAGGCCAAGGGGTACATCAAGTGTAAGAAAACAAAAAAGGAAATATAATGAGTGCCTAAGGAAGAAGAGAATGGAATAGCTTTAGAAGAAGTAGAAGTCGCGGTAGGTAAAATAAAAAATGAGGAGACAGCTGGTCAAGACCAAATCAAAGCGGAATTACTCAAGTATATGAGTGAAATCAAAACGAAAATATTGCATAAAATAATAGATTTGGCATGGAATATGGGCAGAGCACCAAAATAATGGTCCTTAGCAGCAATTTTACCAATTTATAAGAAAGGGGAAAGCAAAAGCGTAAGGTGATAAAATAGTTCTAGAAAAAAGAGTTAGGAAAATATTAGAACCTATTGATAACAAACAGAGCGGTTTTACACCAGCAAGGGAAACTACCGAGCTAATTTATTCAGCATAAGACAAGTGGGAGAGAAGGTAATAAAGTATTACTACAAATTATACGCATGCCTTGTTGATTTAATGAAAGGTTTCGGCAGTGGCCAAAGAGAGAAAATATGGGAAAGTCCAAAGTTAGCAAAAATTATTATTTTTGAATTTCAGGTTCTGTTTTATGAAATAAGGACTGTAATGTGTACACAAATTGTTTAATGTGAAAATTAACAAATCGTGCATGCGTACATAACCTACAAAAGAACGATATTATAAACTTATCAATGTTTACATACATTTATATCAATCTGAAGAATCGCTACTATACAACTCAAGTTCTTCCGATGTATTTAGAATATTAACAGAGATAGGTGCTTCGAATAATTGCAAGACGTCTTTTTCTAAAGCATATGGTTTAAACAATGCCTTGTTTATGTTATATCTGCTAGCCAAAGCTTTCAATATAATAGAGAATTGTTTGATATGTTCTAGATCAACGCCTGTAGTACGGCTCGAGGTTTTGGCATTTTCAAAAAAACGTCTAGCAGTATTGCCGTCATTACTGCTGCCATAGCCGAGTTTTGGTTTATCTACAACTAACTCTATTTGAGATTTGAAATCAGTTTTAATTACTTCTTTTGTTTTCCTCTTCCCGGACTCGCCATTTTTTTAGAGGCAATGTATAAGCTAACTTTAGTAAACATTTGAAAAATCGTATCCAGGTATGTGTAATGATATACCAAATTCTATTTTCGATTCAGATATACCAGCTTTAAGGCACTTTTCAATATTGTTAAAGTCTTTGGAGGTTAAACCACAGAGGTAGCACTTCATGGTAGAAGTTGTGTCTGTCAACGAGTTGCATATTTTACCGTCAACCATCGTGAATAATAATTTATGATCAACTTTGATTGCTCGATTATCAATTTCGTACAATGTTGGTACTGATGCATGTATTTGCTCCTCTACATAATCCCTTTTTTTTTAGCTAGGTCAGTTGTTTCATGAGCAAAGTAAAATTTAACTGGTTGACAATATCTTGTAGATGAGGCTCTTCTGTTATTCCAAAGTATTGTTTGCTGTTTTGACGATTCTTGGCAATCACCAGATACTAACCACAAAGGCACCAAGAAGGCAAGAAAAGGCTTGAATCGTTGATTGACTTGGTATTTAAATAATTTTGTTTATATTCCAAATATCCGGACAAACTATCAAATTCCCACGTAGATAATAAGGTTACACGATGTAAATCCTTTTGACTGATAATAACTTCATGTTGAGCTAACATAAGCCGGCAAGCTGTGTGGTCCAGAAGCCCCTGCAGTCCTATTTTGGCTGAACATTCTGTTACTATAAAATGCTCTTTTTTATGATGGTAACAATCTGTCTTATCTTGTTTGATGGTTTTATAGGATGGAAATCGTGCTATATCATTCGATCTTCTTATATTATACTGATCCCTCGTAAGCTGAGTTTCTACAAGCATAGATAACACTTTCTCCGATGAAAGTTGGACACGATTAATCGGAATTGAATTTTTTAAAAGCGTCCTTGTAGCGAGTGGCATGTTTAAGAGATGTAGAGGTAACTTCTTTAAGTAATGCTGCTGCATCGGTTTCACCCAAATACCGCAAACTCATTTCTGCTGCATAACACAGTTCTTGCGTGGTGTGTTCAGAACGCAAATCTTGCGTTTTATGTGGCACACTCCGCTCTGAAGCCTTAACAAAACTAGTTTTAGGTCTTCCTGGACGAGTTTTTCTCGAATCGCTGTGGTTTGGAAAACTAATGGACGTCTCCAGCCAGGTGGTATTGTTGGCTAGAAATCTTTCTCTTATTCTATTAGTTTCTCATTAACTCTTTTAAAATTGATGATAAAATAAGATATCTTTTTGTGGAGATGTAGGACTCTATCCGCGGAGCAGTTGGTCCATTTTTCTAGAAATTTCTTTAGATAACAAATTTAATCTTCTAATTTTGTTTGTCCTGATTCATTTAATTTGTTGTAAAAGACTCTCCTAGACAGAAAAATGTCAGTACAGCAAGAACCTGAGGCAAAAGAAAAATAGTTGTTGTGAAACCTTTTTAATAAATAATTACGTTGATGTTTAGGGTATTATTCAAAACAGAGCAATTATGTGCAAAATTTCATGCGACAGCTAGAAATTGCACAGTATTAGTGTAAACATGCAATTAAATTTAAAGCGCGGACACACACCGAAACAAACTAAAACCCTAGTTAGAAGAACTAAACGTCAAAATAGTTAGTTTTTCTTCGTGGTGATTACCGACTTCATTTTAAATCTAATTCAGGCACAAAAACAAATTAAACTGAACACATGTGTAGCCTTACCTGTTGCCAAGGTTTCCATATTAGTGATGAATTAACAACTGTCTTTAACACAACACAATAAACAAATAATCTGTAAGAAAACAAGCAAACTGCACAAAGGCCAAGTTTAGACTATCGGAACATAAACCGCTTGCGGTATATAACAACAATAAAAACGGTTTCAGATAAGATAAATTACTGGAAGCAGCTAAAACTATACATGCATGTACAAAAAATGTCATTAGAATTAACAACATATGCTCTAAAACATTTATAAGTATGCGGAGAATCAGACAAGATGAAGTATTGAGTCCACTACTCTTTATCACTTTAATGGACGAGATAGCTAAGAACTGCTTATGAAAATTAAGGGTTGTACGAGGATGGTCTGAAAAGTTTCCGACCTAACAACGATACAAGACATTTTTTCTGAATTTTTTTTTTATTGTTTAACATAGTCTCCTTGTAACTCTACACACTTCTCCCAGCGATGCTCCCATCTCTGTAACCCGTCCAAATAGTACTCGGCATTTTTCTCTGCAAAATAATTGTTCACGAAGGTGATTGCCTCTTTATTTGACGAAAATCTTTGTCCTCCGAGCGCAATTTTTAGATGAGGGAACAAAAAGAAGTCGCTTGAGGCTAGATCTGGTGAGTAAGGCGGATGGTCAAGCAGTTTAAACCGTAATTCGTGGATTTTCGCCATGGCAACCTCTGAGGTGTGTCTTGGTGAAACAGGATTTTCTTTTTCTGCAAGTTCTGCCTTCAGCTTGCCAAGTAATGATGCATAGTATGCTCCTGTAATGGTTTTTCCTTTTTGAAAATAATCGATTAAAATAACTCCATGACTATCCCAAAAAACAGTCGCCATCACTTTCTCAGCCGAAAAAACAGTTTTTGCTTTTTTTGGAGCCGGTGCCCTCTTTGCAGTCCACTGTTTGGACTGTATTTTTGTTTTGGGCGTATAATGGTGTATCCAAGTTCATGTTCATGTTCATAACCTCTGCTATCTCTCTCACTTTAATTAGGCGGTCGTCTAGCACCATTTGGTGAACTTTGGCGATGTTTTCGTCGGTAGTTGCAGTTTTTGGACGTCCCGAACGTTCATCGTCTCCCAAGCTCTTACGGCCACGTTTAAATTCAGCAGCCCGAAATTTCACTGTGGTAAATGATGGTGCAGAGTTCCCATACACAGAATCCAACTCATCTTTTATTTGCGAAGGCGTATTGCCTTTCAAAACAAATATTTAATGACAGCTCGATACTCGATTTTGTCCATTTTCACAAAAAAACTCACATCAACTCACTCAAACGACTGTTACATAAAAACTGCGCGTCCAAAATGGCTGACACTTTGGTGAGTAACTGTCAACAGATGAACAACGAAATTCAGTAGCTTTTATTTACGAGTGCTGCCATCTTCACGTTTAGGCCGGAAACTTTTCAGACCACCCTCGTAATGTGAGCGTAAGAAACTTACAGCAGATATATACATCAGAATTACTTACCTACTTACTTATCCTCTTCCTCGTGTTACCGGTTAGGTGTTAAGGGACATCAGAACTAATGATCTTGTAATATCCACAAATTTAGAAAAAGACCTACGAAAAAGTTTGAACGCAGTACTTACCGAGGCAAAGTATTTCAAAAGACTACTTAATTAGAAAACATTCTAATTCGTCAATTTTATTGTTGATACCTTGTATATTTAAATCGAAAAGCCTTAAGTTTGGAGTGCTGATTTTCTGTTTTACATATGTTGGTTTGAATCGAGTGGAGTTTGAAAGTTCTTCTTGAAAATGAGTCTTCTAACAGCATTTCCACTTGGTCAAAATAAGCATCAGGATTACTCAAAGGAAATAAAACCTTGAAACTTGCTTGATGTTCTTTTACTTGCACTTAAATGGAATTTCTGGAGATGTTTGTTTTAAAAATTGCATCAGTTTATCTTCTATTGGATTAACAGTTAATCGAAGATAGTTGTGTTTTCCTGTGAAAACTATAGTCTTGACATTTACATCGGTTTTATCTTTATCGTCCTGGGGTGGCGCTGTAGTATTAGTTTTGAAAAATGCAAATCTTAAATATAATACAAATCTTGAAAAGGTGTTGTGGTTTTATTATGAATGACAACCACTTTATAAACATTTAGGCGAATTAATTAGTTGAGTTTCAACAAGGATACCCGACATGCATTAGTTTGATAGAAGTAGTCCAAGTTTAATTAAATATTAGAATTGAATGGATCTGTAATGGATTTCCTAAAGGATGCCATCACAGAAATCTCCGAGTGTTCTTTATTACACAAAACACTTTTCATCAAGGAAAAAAGGCAGAAAGATATTTCATTAAAATAAATTACATAATTTGTTTTAAAAATCCTAGAGATGGTGCACAGATACATCACCTAGTTCATCAAATATGTCTAGAAGATCCGAAAATTCTACAAGAGAAGTACAAAGACGCTCCTACTTCCCCACATGGGTATTTCCTGTTGCACTTCAAACAACCCATTCCACGTATTCAAAAGACGGAAGCTGCATTATCTACGTTACCAACAAGAAGGGTATAAATACAATCCACTAAAATAAGGAACTGTCATTAAATCATTATACCTCAAACAGTAAAAAAGCATTCGGAGCTGCTGTGAGCTCTTTGCAAATTGGATGCTAAATAACGTCTCGCTTTTATAAAATCAGAAGGAGATAAAGAAATTTACTGTATATGTGAATGTATTTACAATACTTTAAAAGGCAAATGTTAGAACATAACATAATAGTTCCGGATTGCCGCAAGTGATTTATACGAGAACTGAAACCAACAGCAGAAGACGTGGAGCCAGTTTACTGGGCAGCCCAACCATTGCAGATAAGCTTCCAAGAAGAACAAAGTTTTCAAGCCGCTACTACTTCTTACATTTGCAAGTCGTTTGATGATACTCACATTAAGGTCAGAGATTATTGTCATCTTCCAGGAAAATTCCGTAGGGCAGCTCGTCAAGACTATAATTTTAACTTTCAACATAAGAAAGGTATTGCTGTAGTGTTCCACAATCTTAAGTGATTATGATGCTCCTTTCGTTATCAGAAACTTGGTGCAAAAGATCGAATTTAACATTTTTTTTGCTACCAGTTAACAAAACAAAGTATATTCGTTACACCAAATTTATAAAAAATAGTGAGATCAAGTTTAGATTCATGGATTCATTTAAGTTTATGGATTTGCTCTGGATAGGTTGGCGTCATACTTAGATAAATTCAAAGTTGCAAAACAACAATTCCCTGACTTAGATGATGAGAAGTTTAAGTTGCTAACATGCAGAAACATCTTTTCCTACAAATTCATAAATTCCTGACAGAGACTCAATGAATCAAAACTTTCCCCTAAATAAATTTTTTACAGTAAATTAAATGGTGAAGACATCACCCTAGGACATTACATCCATGCACGCAGAGTACGGTGGGAATTGAAATGCAAAACACTTGGTAATTATTCAGACTTACACCTAAAGACCGATATTCTTCTGCTGGTTGATGTTTTCTAAAACTTTCGAGATGTCAGTCTCAATACATACTCCCGGTTTCACCTGGATGCTATGTTGAAAAATACTAAGATAGAACTAGACCTACTGACCGACATCAGTATGTTGCTACGACATTTGTAAACGTGGGATTAGAGGCGGCCTTAACCAATGTAGTAGTAGGTATGGGAAGGTCAACAATCTATTTATGTTCGAATATAATCTTAGTCAGCCCACATCATATCTTATGTATCACAAAACATTTTATATGAGTGGGTAATGTCAGAATTCCTGCCGCATGGGGATTTAAAAGGATAAAAGTGGGACTTCCAGCTGATCAAGTGGTAGTTAATATAATATGGGTGTCTGACAACTTCAAGAAGGGCTACATATTGGAAGTAGATGTAGAATATCCCGAGACTCTGCACAGCATGCATAAAGACCTGCCCTTGTTACCTATACGAGGCTTGCTGGAAGAGATGGTTAAGAAAAACACAGAAACCATTTAGCAAATGGCTTTATTTCTTTTTAAATATTCGCCCTTAGCATCAATAAACTTTTGCATATGTTCAAACCGATTTTTGAAACATTTTTTCCAATCTGAAGGTGGTACTTTAGACACCAGTTGCCTAAATGCTTCGACGGCTGCTTCAGGCGAAGAATAACGCTCATCATGCATCTTGGTTTTGATTGTTGGGAACAGAAAAAGGTAAGTATGTGCTAGATCAGGCGAATACGGGCAATGCGACTTCAATTTTACATTTTCCCTGGCTAAAAGGGCGATAGTTGCATTGCCGCTGCAGGAGGCGCCGATTTGGATTAGTTTTTTTGATTTCACCGATGACGTCCAGCAAACAAATTATTGTGTAGCAAACAGCGTTCACAGTTCTTCGATGCTCTAAAGCTATGGCTGCCACATGTCCAGAAATACGAAAGAAACGAGCAATCATTTGCTTTGCAACACTGCGTGAACGAACAACTTTTGTGGGTTTCGACTCACCTTGAAACATTCAAATAGTAGATTGTTGTTCAGTTTCCGGCTCGTATGAGTAGATTCAACTTTCGTCATCAGCAATAAATTCGTACACTCAATTCGAATGACCTCGGCTGAATTTTTTTTTGCACCAATTCACACGATTACTCTTTTGAGTTTCACTCAAATTATATGAAATCCAGAGACTGGCAAACCTTCCGTACGTTTAAATGATCATGTAGAGTCGTGTGTATTATTTGCATGTCATTGCTTAAGGTGACTTCTATTGCACGGTATGTCACATGCCGATCTGGTTCAATCATTTCACGCATAGCATCAATATTAGTAGCAACAACAGACGTGGATGGACGACCTCCACGAAATTCATCACTGAGAAGAGTATGTCAACGCTGGAACCCAACAAACCAATTATAAACAGTTCTATTTTATTAAAAGTCGCATTAAGCTGGTCCATGCGTTATTTGGGTATTAAGTTGGTAAAAAATCATTGCTCGAGAACGTTCACATAATTATTTTTTTCAAAGCGCTATGTAAACAAAACTGATCAGCTGAATTGCAAATTTTTCGAATTTGACAATCGCACAACGCTGACCCACCGAAAGTACCAGATTGCAGAAATTCTTCCACCAAGCCTCGTATATAATCTTGTAATTAGAAATAAATTTGTTTTGCAATTAAATTTCTTTTTTAATCAAGACTTCTGCTGAGTTAAAATTATTGTGACTACCTAAATACTGTGTGATATAGAGAGCTAGTAACTGAAAGATATTTGAAAATAATGCAATTGAAATTCAATTTTTCTCAATTTTATGTGATGCAGGGCTTTTTCATACCCTGGAAGTCGATATGCAATAAACCAATAAAGTTGTGTTTGTGGTTTGTCGTTCCAATTTGTAATTACTTACTTGTTCACTAATTTAATTTTTTCCAGATGAGATACAAAGGAATAAAACCATAAATCGTCAAAGTTATTATAATAAACCGTTTCCATTACCATCAATATTTCTTAACTTAAAAGATCCTTTGGAATACTCATTACTATTTTTAAATTCACTTTAGTTCGTTGGATGTTCCAAATAATATTTCATATTCCATTTAATATAACTTTTTGATGACTTTTACTTTTATGATAATCTTTCACAAGGATTCCTATTTTTAGATTACGCATCCATTAATATTTTCCTACAGTTTAACTTATTCTTCGCGGCTCTTATTTCCAATGAATTTAACCTGAAATATAAGTTTCCCTTTTCTCACATAAACTTAGATATTTTACTTTTCCTCTCTTTATTTCTTCTTCGGAGACTTTATGCTCATTTTCCAAGTTTCTAGAAACGACAGCTGTTTTTTTTTCTTTCGCATGATGATACTTGTAGAAACTGATACGAGAATATTCCTATTGAAACGAACTACAAATCGATTACTGTTTTTTGTTTATTTCATGAAATTAAGGCGATAATTCTTATTATTATAATAAATAACAATCTTTATTTAATCTGGGGTAATTTATAATATCAAATGCCTAATAAATAAGGGCGTAAATTCCTGAACAGGTCAGCTATATTTATACTTGAAAAATGCGTTTGCTTATGAATAAATTCCTTCTTATTAG